>JAPYZO010007304.1:0-19379 GCA_030522905.1 Torymus flavipes | reverse complement strand
TAATGAATTTGCGCTAACACGAAAACTTATTAACTCACACAGAATTATCGATTGTATTTTAATAAAACTTTAATTCGAACTACTTTTTGCTAATTAAACTCAGTATACTTAGTAGAAAAATTGAACTCGACCGCGCGTTTTGGCTAATTAATTCCGACTGTCGTGGCAACGAATTTTCGCAGCCCGCACGCCTGGATCCGCGAAAATTCCCTCCCACTACAGTTGTTCGCTGTCTCTCTCGCTCCCGTAGCTCCTATCGGCGCAGGTAAGGCAGGAAGCGCGAGAGGTGCCCGGGAGGTGCTGCCACCGATCCAGCTCAACGCCTGTTATCCTCGTGTCGTATGCGTTTCCACACGGTCGTTGCGCCGGATCAAGGCCGTTGCCCCGCAAGCGCAGTGATTTTTGGATATCGCGCGATCGTTATTGCCAAATAAATGCTCGGTTCCGATATTCAACTGAACTTGATTTCTTAATCGAGTACATTTTTTTAAGAATTTACTTGTAAAACAATGATAAAAATTTAGGCACGTAACAAATACCTACTGATTGGGGGATGGCAAGTAAAAAATAATTGTTTAGTACCTGTAGGAACAACCGATCCGGAAAATTTGGTAATGCTTAAAGCAGTTAGTAAGTGGTGTAAATTCCCAGTCATAGTTATAAGTACATATTTGCATTTATTTTCTTTTCCTGATAGTTCCATGTGAAAAATGGTTTTAGAATACTCAAAAGCAAAAAAATGTTAATAACTGTAACCAAGTATTATTTATTGTTATTAATAAAGAATATTAATTATTTGAATTTATTGACACTCTATAAAGTATTTTTTTTTTAATACAAGTAATTGCTCATAATTATTGTTACTTATTATTATAAAATTATCGTTATAAATGCTATAACAATATCAATATCTAACTATAAATAATAAACATATATATCTCTCATAATTTTTTTTTTTCAATAAAAATGCAAATAACTCCAAATCACTGTTAAAAATCCTACATGTATAGTATATAGTTCAAATGTAAAATATGTTTATTCATTATATTTTTTTTTCAATAATTTATAAATTCATTAGTATTTACAACTAGGGGGACTGTGCCCCCCTACGTGTCTCGCTGCGCTCGACACGCCAACCCCCCCGCGCCCCACACACACTTGCTCCTCGCTTCGCTCGTCGCCCCTCCCCCTCGCTATGTAATCAATCTTTCATTCTTACATTTCCTTTCTTTTTTTATCACCAATGTCCTATTCCTACCTATTTCTTTTATAGAAATTTTTTTTTCAGTACATTTTGTGTTACATTTATCACCAATGTCCTATTCCTACCTATTTCTTTTATAGAAATTTTTTTTTCAGTACATTTTGTGTTACACCAACAAGAAACTTCAACAACTGTTCCACCGCAAAATATTTATCCTGAAGAGAAGTGTATGCTAAGTGCGTGTCTTTCGCATACGCTACCAGTAATTCGTGTATGGTAAAAAGCATTTCGCGTACGCTGCGTGCGTGTCTTTCGAGTGCGCTACGAGTATGTTGTGTACCCGAAAAAGCATTCTGCATACGCTACTTGTGTGTCTTACTCAAATAATTCTCAACCCCAAGTTGGCGAGAGATGCGAGTTCCACGCGTATACGGGAGCGCGTTAGACGTGGATACATGGCAAATTAATTATTCAAATAATTCTTAACCCGAAGGAGACGGAGGATGCGAGTTTCACCCAGAAGTATACGGTAGCGCGTCAGACAAGTATACATGGCAAAATGATTATTTAAATAATTTTTAACCCCAAGTAGGCGGTGGGTGCGAATGGCACGCGTATACGGAAATAAGACAGACGTTAATTTATGGCCAAAAAATTATTTAAATAACTTTAAACCCCTAGTAGGCGAGCGATGCGAGTTACACACGTATACGAGAATAAGGCAGACATGTTTGTATAGCCAAATAGTTATTTAAATAATTGTAAACCCCAAGTAGTCGAGCCGTGCGAGTTCTATGCGTAATCGAGACGTGTCAGATGTGTATACATAGCAAATTCATTATTCAAATAAGTCTTAACCCCAAGTAGGCAAGCGATGTGTATGTATGGCAAAATAATTATGTAAATAATTCTTAACTCAGAGTAGACGGAAGGATGCGAGTTTTATCTTAGAGTATACGGTAGCACGTCAGACATAGCAAAATAGTTTTTTAAATAATTCTTCAACCTAAGTAGGCGGGGGATGTGAGTTGCACGCGTATACGGAAATAAGACAGACGTGAATTTATGGCCAAAAAAATTATTTAAATAACTCTAAACCCCTAGTAGGCGGGCGATGCGAGTTACACACGTATACGGGAATAAGGCAGACGTGTTTGTATAGCCAAATAGTTATTTAAATAATTCTAAACTCCTAGTAGGCGGGCGAGGCGTGTTAAAATTATTTGAATAATTATTTTGCCATATATACACGTCTGCCTCATTCCTGTACACACGTGGAATTTGCATCGCCCGCCAACTTAGGATTTAAAATTATTTCAATTATTATTTTGCCATGTATACACGTCATTTCTGTACACGCGTGGAATTTGTATCGCCCGACTACTTGTGGTTTAGAATTATTTAAATAATTCTTTTACCATATACATACACGTCTGCTTAATTCCCGTATACGCGTGGACCTCGCATTGCCCGCCAACTTGGGGTTAAGAATTATTTGAATAATTATTTTTCCATGTATATACGTCTGCTTTATTCCCGCATACGCGTGTAACTCGCATCGCCCGCCAAATTGGAGTTAAGAATTATTAAAAAAATTGTTTTGCCATATACATACAGGTCTAACTCATTCCTGTACACGCGTGGAAGTCGTATCGCGCGTCTAATTGGGGTGATGAATTATTTAAATAATTATTTGGCTATACAAACTCGTCTGATTTGTTTCCGTATACGCGTGTAACTTGCATCGCCTGCCAACTTAGGGTTTAGAATTCTTTCAACAATTATTTTGCCATCTATACACGTCTACCTCATTCCTGTACACGCGACCAAGTTGCATCGCCCGTCTAATTGGAAGTATGAATTATTGAAAAAATTATTTTGCCCTATACATACACGTTTGTCTTATTTTCGTATACGCCTGTAACTCGTTCCCCCCGCCTACTTGGGGCTAATAATTATTTAATAGTATATTATGACACTGTTGTTAAAAAAACACCTCCCACAATAGTTTCATACGATATTTTATACCATCAGCGCCGAAAAATCATACCAAAGTTGTGATTTTGAGGTTAGAGTGGTATAAATAATCATTTTGCCGTATAGACGTCTGATGTGCTCTCGAAAACGCGTGTATCTCGCATCCCCGCCTACTTAAGGTTAAGAATTATTTAAATAACTAATTTGCCATGTATACATGTCTGACGCACTAACGTATACTTCCGGGTAAACACTGAGAAAAAAGTAAGGCAGAGTATATCGGAGACTCTGACAGTTTTGGCTTTAGCTCTAAAGCAAATGGTTTAAAGTTGAATCTGCCTTAGCAACAAGGCTGTTTCTGACGGAGTGTCCGGAAAAACAGGAGAAAATAAGCTCATTTGTTTACAAAGCTAAAACTGCGTTGTTGCTAAGGCAGATTCAACTTTAAACCATTTGCTTTAGAGCTAAAGCCAAAACTGCCGGAGTCTCCGGTATATTCCGCCTTAATTTTCTCTCAGTGAACTCGGAACCCCCGTCTACTTTGGGTTAAGAATTATTTTAATAATTATTTTGACATACATACAGATTGCCCGCCTACTTTGGGTGAAATATTATTTGAATAATTATTTGGCCACATATGTGCTTCTGCCTTATTCCTTTATACGCGTGGAACTCCCACCCCCGCCCTTGCATCCACGAATTACTCGTAGCGTACGAGAAAGGCGCACAAGTAGCGTATGCGGAATGCTTTTTCGCATCTACGAATTACTGGTAGCGTACGCGAAAGATACGCACTTAGTATACGCGAAATGCTTTTTCGCATCCACCCATTACTTGTAGCGCCCAGGCAAAAATATATTATCCATATAATTGTTAATAACTAAATATAATTTTTATTTGCTATTATTGGCAGTTTATAAATGCATGATTTGGGACGCTAATAATACCTATTAATAGATTTTAATATTTATTTCCTGGTAGTAATAGTTTTTTACAGTGATTTGGAGTTATTTACAGTTTAATTGAAAAAAAATTTATAAGAGATATATATGTTTATTATTTATAATTAAATATTAATATTATTGTAGAATTTATAACTTCATTTTGATCGTAACGATAATTTTATGATAATAAATAACAATTTACTACCGACAAATACTATTAACATCAAATTGTTACTAAAAAATACTAACTGTCACTAACAATAATTATGAGCAATTACGTGTATTAAAAAAAAATACTTTATAGAGTGTCACTAAATTCGAATAATCAATATTCTTTAGGCCGTTGTTATTCGTACGCCAGATTCATACAACGATGTATACCTATTATAACGATTGCTGGGGATCAGGGCAACCGCTATTGGGAAAACCTACTCGACAATAGTTTTCCGCCAATTACTTTCATACTCATTTTCATACGGGGAAAAATACAACCATTTTATTGAAGCTTAATACACTAATATTCAAAATAAGTTAATAACAAATACAAATTTGGATGGGATCGTACCTATAATCTACCAACTAGCGCGATACGGAGAGCACGATTGCTCCGGAACAGACGTTCCTCCTAATGCAGCTCTAGCTACACGCAATTACGATTTGCTTGATACAAATTACTAGCGAGGGAACTCGAGACAAATGTAGCTTTAGCTACACACAATAAACGGGTGGGTTCAATGTAAAATGTCGCGGCGCGAGCGCATACACACACGCGGGTATTTCGGCGATAGGCTGGAAACAACGGAAACTTACTTTGCGCTGCGGCCAAGTGAATTGGAGTTTGCAGACACACACACTCTCTCTCTCTCTGTCTCTCGTGAGCCGTGGTTTCCGTCCGATCGACGCTGCACCTCAACTCCTGTTTTCTCGGCGACGACGGCTAGGAGGATCGGGGTGCAGAAGGCTTGGACGGCAGCTGGCTCACACTTCCACTCAAGGAAACTTACTAACGCCCAAAGTACCACTCCGGCAAATACTATGAGTTCGCGAGGCGCGAACTGAGCTGCTCTCCGCGCGCACGCCGCTAAGCAAGTGCCGGTCAGGCTGCTAGCTGGCGAGCATCCTTCCTCCTCGGGCCAGTCCGCCATATCTCGGGTTTATTCGGCAGCTTGCTGCCGATCATAGCTCGCAGGAACTCCTCGGCAGCGGCGGTGGCAACAGCGCGCTGGCTCCTTTGTAGCGGTGATGGCAACAGCGAGTCGGATGACTTGTCTTCCGCGATGGCTCGCGTGGCTTTTTCCGGGACGTGGCCGGCACCACGTCACACTATATATAAGTAAAACCTAACCTCCAATTTTATTTAATTGAAGAATTGATGCTTTACTAAAGAAAACAATAGGCAAAGATTGACGTTTGACTAAACAAATAATAATCCCTTCGATATCAGACGTTCAAAATAGCGGTTTTTACGTGTTTCTAAATGGACTATGGGTTATTCGTACGACAGATTTGTTGTACGAATAGCGATGCCGTATTCTTTATTAATAACAATAAATAATACTTGGTTACAGTTTTGAACAGTTATTTGCTTTTTAGTATTCTAAAACCATTTTCCACATGGAACTATCAGAAAAAGCAAATAAATGCAAATATGTGCTTATAACTATTACTGGAAATTTACAGCCCTTACTAACTGCTTTAAAGATTCCCAAATCTTCGTGTTATTTTTGGTTATTTGCATTTATTATTTTTTTTTATTAACAGTTTTACGAAAAAGTTTTACGCAAAATGGTCTATACAGCATACACAACATGCTGATAGCGTAGGCGTAACGCTACAGAGCACACACGAAATAGTCGCAGCGAAAAACCCGTCACTAGCGTACGCGAATGCTTCATAGCATTTACGTTAAAGATTCGTAATGTACGCGAAATGCTACATTGCGCGAAACATAAGTAGCCTACGCGAAATATGTGTAGTGCCCTACGGAAATATTTTTCTTCAGAAAACTTTAATAGTGTTGATAAGATTTATAAACTGTTAACAATAGTTATAAAATGTAGGATTTTTGACGTTAATAATTGTTTGTAACTGTGTAGGATCTAGTTATTTCCCAATTCCCGAACCTCCGGGGGCCCATCACTGGAGGCCTCTTATAAGCTTGCAATCAACAAAATTATTTTGTTACCGATGAGAAATGATGTTGCTACATATCTACCTCAAGGGGAAGATATCATGGCAGGCGGAGATTGAGATTCGACTGCAAGACAGAAGGCTGGAGACTGCGAAGCCTATGTAATTCTCATTGCGATTTACCTTTGAGTAAAATTTTTGTATTTTTCGGTGTTTATGTGTAAAGGATGTTTAAGTAAAATTAAGTATATTGTAAAATCGAGAAAGCGCGTCAAAGTGAGATCGGAATTAGTTAATTAATCTAGCGTGCGAATCATGTTGAATTTCAAATTTGATGTTAATTTAGGGCTTAAATTCAATGCGCTAGTAGATCAGAATTGTACGCATTTGCGAGTTGATTTGTTGTTAAGTATCGGACAAATGTAAAAGTCAATTACGAACCGATTTGTCATTCGATTCATGGCGGGCGGTATATTTACGCTAGTTTTGAAGTTTGCGCGTGTTTAGCATTATTCGCCGTTACGTGTAGCGCGGAGACTCTGTGTGTCGCTCCCGCCCCCCCTTTTTCGCTGGACTTCCTTTGCTTACGAGCCCTCGCCGGAGGCGGTAGACCGTACATTTCCACCCGCACTCGACGCCGTATATGACCATGGCCGTTAACCTGTCCACCTGTCAATCGAGTACCGTTACATCATACTTTTTGAGACTAGTAACTAGTGAATTGTATATTCTGCGCAATAAACGTCCACCATTTTTAAACTATTTATCAGTGAGTTGTAACGTTCATTTTTTGCCTATCTGCTCCGCTTTCCCGTGATCTACTTCACTAGGTATTTTATATAAAATATAAAATACTTACGGTTGGTTTGGTGATAGTATGCAGATTTTGTTATGCAGAACATAAATTATTTTGTAGCTTTTCCCAGCAATATAGAATCTAAGAATCACTGAGAACGGAGTAGTTATCACTGCTACAGTCGGCACAATACTACAAACTGCCACTAACTGTCCCTTATATTTGAACGCTGAATTTCGCAAAATGCTTGCAGATGGTTCCTCAGTATATTATATATATATATATATATGTATATAGTACGTATAAGATTCCCCTTACATCTCCCCCTCTCATCACAAAATTTTATACCTGTTAGAACATCTGATTCTACAGAAGTGGCCAAATATTCTATCGTTATAAAAGGGAGATATCTGTCTACCTACCTGAGTCTTAATTTGTACAGGGTTTCCCCCATTAAATTATACTTAAAAATAATACTAAAATTTTGGTTCTTCAGAAATTTACTGCAAATAGGGTTCTTAACTAATGACATTACTTTCAATGACAATATTGATGTACTATTCAAATCAAACACTATTTATTCAAAATATACTCTGAATAAATTTTCGACTAATTATACACATAAATAACTATCAGTAATTTACGCAGTAAATTGACATAAGAAAAAATAATATAATTATTTTTATTAAATAGTATTAGTTCAATTTTTTTTTTATAAAGTTTGTTCTTGGTTAAATAGAGTTATTATATTTAATTCCTGAAATATTTAATTATAATAATAAGAAGACATTTATTATTGCAAATAAGATTTTAATATCTAAAAAATTCATGTTATTTTATTGCTTTGCGACTTTATTATTACATTGAAATAATACATTAATAGTTATTATTAATGAAATTAACATAATAATTAACGCACTCATCGATTTATGCTCAAAAAAGAAAAAAATAATGAAGTTCCGATAAATAAAAGCCGAGAAAATGTCTTAAGTATGAACGTTAGAAGTTCGCGCGCGGAGTCGGAGCGCGCATGCGCACCAACCGCTAAGCAGCCGACGGGCGCGTTCCGTTGCTGCGAGCGACTCGCGGCTGTAAAAACGTTTGTCTTTATCAACGAACCACCCCTGCTCAAAAACGTAGAAATTCCTATCAAAAAATAATTTTTTTTATTCAATTATTAAGGTACAGCCTTAAATAATAATTTTTCAGATTCGGTCTAACAGCTGGTAATAAAGAGCTACCTACCTACCCTTAAAAATTCTTTTCGAGCCTCAATAAAAAAATCTGGATTTTTTATTGCTAATTTAAAAAATAGCGATTTTAGACGGTCTATTTGCAATAACTAATGAACTAATTAACATATCGTTTCGGTAATCGGCTTCCTCGATAGATCTTTTTAATTTCTACAACTTTCAATGAGGCCTTTGTCTGCCAGATCAATAGTTGCAAAAATGTCAACGAAAAACGATTTTTTTATTCTTTGGGGATTGTTTAAACAATAAAAAAAACATTATTCTTCAGTTGCGATTATATACATTCTGTTTCTACCATCGGAAACTAGAAGAATCCATTTACACATTGCTGTTAACAGACATTGTCATGAAAAATGCTAGTTTTCCTGGACAATTCGGCTCAGGCACAAACAGTGCGTTGCGCTGGAAACGAGAGTGAGGTTAGGGAATAAATATGCAACATTTTTTCCCTCGCTTCGCTCGTGCGACAGCTCACGCGTAGGATGCACACGGCCCACTTTATTCCCTTGGTGCATAATATACTATTATACATACTTTTGAATTATATATTTATGCAAAATCAATTTTGAAGTAAATGCAATTTTATATTAAAGTATACATTTAACAAAACTATTTTATGTAATTTAACTATTCTCTTTGAGAAAGCATTCTGATAAGGCAGTAAGCAACGGTTTTAGTTAATGGATTATGGATTTTATGCAATTTTACAGAGCTTTTATTATGGAATGTATTGTCAAATATTATAAAGTAACTGTTAAATTTTTCTTATCTACATATATTTACGTATTCATCTAAAATTCTGAGCAAAGATCGAAGAAGGTTAACATTTGGCGAAATCACCTATGTAAGTCCATATTATTTGTTAAAGAAAAATGTCCAATTGAATATGTTGAATACCTAATTGGCTTTTACAGTTCGATTGGAAATTTCTTGCGTTAATTTCAGGAAAATTCGTTGGGATTCGAAAAAAATTGAGGTTTGCAATTTGATTTGTTCAAAGCAAGGCTTTTGGTCCCATTGTGCATCGATAAGAAAAAATTCCGGGTAGCTCGTTTATTATTGGTCTTTTTAGGGTGCACCACTTGCTTATAAATCACCTGATGCGAAACGATTTTCTGGCAGCTACATCTGTCACACATACAAAAAATACTACATTACGATACGTGTGATCTAAGTAGTACTTTTTTGCACGATGGAAAGTTAGAGCCCAAGCGTAGCGAGGGTTCTAATCATGCCGTACAGAGTGCTCCTTAGGTCACAAGTATCTTATACTATTTCATAGCACGTTTATCTAAGCCCGCTTTCAGGCCTATCTGTGTCCTAAGTAGTCTCTTTTTGCACCGTGAGGTTAGTGCACAAGCGTAACGAGTGGGTATGGCAAAAAAAATATTCTCTCCGATATCTACTAATTTTGGAGTTAATAGTAGATATTATTTTACCACTAACTACAAGATCAGTGTAGTTGAATTAGAAAATTTTTTCCATCGCATCATGCATTGTGCAGTGCGTGCTATTGAAGGCCGGTTGTATCGAAACTGTTGCCGCTTCAATATAAATGAAATATTTATATAAAAATATCAATAATAATTATTTATTTCCAATAAAAATGAGCTTAAAAACAATTTTTCCTTAAATTTTAATAAAAAGAGATACGGTAAAATGTGAGTTTATTATCAATTCTATTTTCATTTTTTTGGATGAATCCACTACATCATCAGTGAAAACAATGCCTGTAAGTATTTAAGTAAAAATTCTAAAAAATTATGAAACATTAAAAAAAAATGTAAGAAAATGTAATAAAGTATATTACACCAATAAGAAATTGAGTGCAATATGACGTTCAAGTCACATCAATTATTGTTTCAAAGTTTGTCTAAAACTTATTTTAATGTGAGTTCTTATTCGTCATAGTGATTATTGGCCAAAAGACAAAAATGATTTCTTTTTATTGAAAGTCACTTGGCAAGTAATTTCCTGTTAAAAAAAAAATCCCGTGCCTAATCGCATGAGTATTGATGAGTACTCACGTGAGATTTTTTGATCTTTATAGTTAATTTGATGTTTAATAAAATTTGGAGGACATCCACACACATTGATGAAAAAATTGAACTTTATCAAGCCAATTTTTTAAGAGTTTTGTTCACTCGTCTTATCAGTTACAAAATCAAGATAAAAATGGTCGGTAAAAGCTAAAAAAAGTTGACCCGAAATAGAAAGACAGACAGAAAAATGAAAGTATAAAAAATACCATTGAGTCAAAAACTCACAATGTGAGTGGTCTCAAATTATAATACTGGTAGAATTAACGACGTAGCATAGTCCTACCATTACCGACCAAGCAATTGACACAGTTTAAAGCTTATTAAAAATAAAATACATAGAATCACAAAAATCAAGAGCACATTGATCTGTGGTTTTAAACGTTCTATCATCCAGTGAAAATTTGAAGTCGAAATATCCAATTGTTTTTACAAAAACTATGAAAAAATAAATAAAATAATTGACTAATATTAAATTGAAAACCTGTTAAAATGATTTGATAATTTTTACTTTAAATTATTGTTTATTGATGAAATTTTACATATATTGCCTATATGAATTGTCTGTCACATATAGTGATAGAAATAATGGCTTGAGAAAAATGCGCGATTCACTCGCGAAGAAATTTTTTAATTATGTGTGAGGTGTACTTACAAGGAGAGTACACACCCTACAGGATACTGATTTTCGTGGGCATTGGAGAATCGATTTCTGCTACCTAGAAATGAAACCCAATGTGCCTAAATTTATCTCATAGGTCCTTTTTCTTGAGATTGGGCAATCTCATCTCAAATATCCTTTATGTCGTTAAAAAATGATTGCTCTTTTATTGTCTGTCACATTGTAAGTACTTAAGATACGAAAACGAGGAAAAAACCGCTGCCAATTCATTGGCCCGTGGCTTCCTCAACTTTAATTTGCTAATTCCTTCAAGGGGCCACTCTAGAATTTGTGAAAAATCGATTTTTTTTAAATTTCTTTTTTTTTTATGGTCCCTTAGGACCTCAAAAATAACATCCCAAAAGCCGGGAAAAATCACGAAGTACTTGGTTTTTTAATTATAGTATAAGGCTACTTGGTCCGCAGCGAGCCTCTTTTGTGAGCGCTAGGGGGCGGTACTTTAGAGGACGGGGGCAGGTATATGGCAGATGTTATTGAAATCATTTGTTACCTGACTAGTCTAGACAAGTCTAGACTTCGATTTTGACCTGTTTCGTCTCACAAACAGTCGTCGAACGTCTGTTTCAGTCAATTAAGCACAGCCAAGCATTCGAGAAGGATGATAAGGTTGTCAAAACAATATCCACTGCAACCAATCTAGTTTGCAAGAACAGTGCGGAAGAGAGCTGCGGAATAAGAGAATATGATTTCTATTGAAAATGGAATTGTAGTGTCAGGCGATGGTTCGTGGAGAAAACATGGATTTACGTCTTTGTATGGGTTAGTGACTCTTATTGCCAATATGTGTGGAAAAACCGTTGATTGTGCAGTGAAACCAAAATACTGTAAGGTATGTGAGTATTGGACAAAAAAAAAGATACCGAAGAATATGCGGAGTGGGCAGAAACTCATGCAGAAGAATGCGCTGTGAATCACAATGGATCGGCAGGAAAAATGGAAGTCGATGCAGTTGTTGAGATGTCTCAGCGCTGTCTTATTAACAATTTTGTGACGATTTTTTAGGCAAATTTTTAACTTTTCACTTTAGAAGTGCGCCAATTGGCCAAAAATCAATATATCAAAAAAATCCTACGTACTTCTATAGCTGTTGTTATATATAATCAAAAAAAAATTCATTTGTTCATCATAATTCAAAAATTACAGGAGCTGTTTCTCCGGCCGTAGACCCTGGAATTGATCACCTCAAGAAAATTATTGTTATAGTCACTGATATGTACAATAAACATCCGCTTTTGTAACGTCGATTTATTTTGTAGTTTGTGACGAGGCGGAATTTATTTCCCCCAACTGCTCGTTATTATCTCGCCCAGAGGGCTTTATTTCACGCTATTACTAACTACTATCTCAAATAACCCCAATATTCAACCCAATCGCGTGCCTTGACATAACCGAATTTTATTTTGTGTGGGCATTAGGTCACGACGGCGACGCGGCACTAAATTCGCTGCTGCACGGCTGCGTGAATTCACGGACGACGACCTGGAGTAGGTCGAAACCCTCGGCGACACTGACTGAAATGACGAATAATCTCTACGCGAACAATAAACTGACAAAATGACACAAAACAAATACTAAGAACAGGTAATTATCTCAATAAAATTAGTGACTTCTATTCACTGTCTCCTCGAATCCAATGGCCCAGGCGCACTTTAATTAAGTGCACACGCGAGAGAGATACGCACGCTGGCTCCACGCTCGGGCCGTCGCTCGCACACAATACAGTAATATGCAATGAGTTATTCTATAGAGGGTCGGAAGCAGAATGTAAGGTACCGTCGGACGAGAGCAATTACAATTCTTACCGTTGCTCTGTAGTATCGACTTGATAGCTTCCTCTTGTACTCCCAGACACACACACACTGGCTAATCTCTGCCGAATTTTTCCTACACTACTCTCACTAACTGCAACTCTGAATCTAGTACGCGCTTACTCGTTTACTCTTTCTCTACTTTACAAAAATTGAATCACTTCCAATATAGAAAACTACTTTCTAACTTCCTACTAATTCGCTACGGCCTAGTCACTCGACTTGCTTGGACAAGGGTCAGAACGAGAATGAAGAAGGCGGAAGCTAGCCGCATAATTTCCGTCTTCTTCCTTAGTCAAATACTCTCTTTCTCTCTCACTCCTAAGGCAGTAGATAGGGCGGCAGATCTGGCTAGGTATTACGTGGTTTAGTCCCGCATCGAAGTGAGTAGCAAATGCTGCCATCTGTTGCGTTTTTTCTTTTCTCTCTCTCTTTCTCTCCCCCCCCCCCCCTCTCTCTCTCTCTCTCTCTCTCTCTCTCTCTCTCTCTCTCTCTCTCTCTCTCTCTCTCTCTCTCTCTCTCTCCCTTTCCGTCACGCCCTTACCAGAGCCATTCGCAAGCATCTCGTTGAATCGCTTGCCTTCCCGCTATTCGATTACGCGTCGCCGGTATACGACCAACTCGACAATGAACGCGTGAAAAAACTCGAGACAGCCATGAACACTTGCGTCCGCTTCGTGGTTGGCAATATACCTCGTCGCGGTTGCAATAAATCTCTCTCTCTCTCTCTTTCTCTCTCGGCTTTCAACTTCGCCGTCAGCACGGACTCCCGGGGCGGTGGCTATATCAACGCCTGGGTGGAAAACCGGGCTATCTCGCAAGCCGTTTCGTTAAGGGGCTAACTCGGAAGCCGCTTCAAGAACGGGCTATCTCGGAAGCCGTTTCGAGAAGGGGATAACTCAAATGTAATTTTCTTTTCTTAAAATTTTGTAGTGGCAGCACTAAACGATTTTGAAACGTTTCCTAGGAAAAGTATGCGACGAAAAATTCTGAAAAAATCAGGATTACTTCTCCAACACTGTTTTTGACTATGCATGATACTGAATAATATATATAACCTAATGCCTGACTTTTTTTTCTTTTGTTTTTTGACCAGACGAAAAAAAAATATTATTAAGTATCATGCATAGTCAAAACGGCGTTGCTATTTTTACGACAGATCTGTCGTTCGAATAACCTATAGCCCATTTAGAAACACGTAAAAGCCGCTGTTTTGAGCGTCTGACGTAGAAGGGATCATTATTTCTTTAGTCAAACGTCAATCTTTGCCTATTGTTTTCTTTAGTCAAGCGTCGATTTTCGACTAAAGAAAATTGGAGGTTAGGTTTTACTTATATATAGGTATCCATCGTTGTACGAATCTGGCGTACGAATAACAACGGCCTAGTCAAAAACAGTGTTGGATAAGTAATCCTGTTTTTTTTCATAATTTTTCGTCGCGTACTTTTCCTAGGAAACATTTCAAAATGGTGCAGAGCTGCCATTAAAAAATTGTAAGAAGAAAAATTACATTTGAGCTAGCCCCTTATCGAAACGGCTTCAGAGATAGCCCGTTTTTCCACCCAGGCGTCGAATTATACAAGTGTGTGTATGTCGTCTGCTGGCTCTCGTGTACTTCGACAAAGAAACATCACCCTAATTAGCTATGTGTACGATCGTGTGCACCTCCCGACAGTAGCTCTACGCCAGGTAATAGTATAAATGGGATACGAGGAGCGCATCTCATTACAAGTTTATTTGAAAAAAAGCCTATTTTTTCGACCTCTAGCGTGGCCTAACCCCTTAATTAATTCTATAATTAATTCGCTTTCAAATGCTACCCACCCAATTCAGATACACAGAGCCGTTCTCGAGAAATTACGATTTGAAAACAAGGTTAAAAAAATTTTAACCTCATATCTATGAAATTTGTGGACTAACCATTTTGCCCAAAGAACTCGACCGAGAACTATCAAAAATCTACCTCTTTAAAGAATTTTGGAGCGGCTAAGTTAATTTTACTCCCGTAATCGTTGGAAAAGCTCTTTTTTTTCAAATTTTTTTTCGCAAAAGCTAATCAACAGAATTAATTCTAATTTATACAAATTATAGCTATTTATATTCTGCATTATCACGATTTTTCCTAAAAAAATTTACGGTTTAGTTTGGGAGTTATAAGCTTTTAAAAAAAAAAACACGTTTTTGTTAAAAACAAAAGAACTGTGATGTTTCCGCAACAGCGGAAATTGGAGCGGCGTTCTCGAAGGACAACCTAATACCGACTATGCTTGCATCACAGGAGAAATGGGACCAGATAACCACCTTTACCAGGAAGGTTATTAAGACCAAAGAAGAAAAGGAGAGAGAAGAAAGAAGAAGAGACTAAAGAGACTACAAGACGGATAGGCTAAGTACATACAGCACACGAAGAGGGATCCTAACAGGATCAGAACAGGCCCCACCGAAGTAATACAGAAATGGAGTGCCGGTGGGTGTTAGAAGTCAAAAGGGCAAGCCAATGAGGGGGGGTTTTAGTGGGTAAGAATCGGCACACTTCCTATGGAAAGCACTCTCCATGGGAGTCTTATGGAAGATTTCCCCTCCTCAGCCCGGAAAAAAAACACACAAACCACCACATATACACACATTTTTCAAAAACCATGTATTTTGATTCCTAACACCTCGGGAAACAATTATAACATTTTTTTTAAAACAACTCAAAAAATTACTATCACAAAGCTTCCTCTAGGAGGAAGCAAAAAAAAATATATAAAAGTAGGCAGTAAGAGCTACAATTTGAGCTCTGATTTGTTAAAGAATATTAATTTTTCAGAAAATTATAAGTACTCAAAGATAGCGTAAGAAAATTGTTAAAATAGTACATTATGTACCAGGGATGCAAAATGTATAATTGTGAGTGCGAGCTTTGGGGTCGAGCGTAGCGAGGCTGCCAAAGAAGCACGGGCGAGAATGATAGAATATGCGTCCATGGTAATATATACTATTTTTTTGTCCGATGGCCGTAAAATGAATTTTCGCATCCCATATCGGAGTCGCAAAATATTAATCGTATTACATTGAGTATTTCACGGCCTCTATACAGACCACAAAAATTCATTTTGTGGCCTGAGGACAAAAATAGTACATTGCGCACCAGGGACGCAAAATATATCATAGTCGGAGAGTACGAGCTTTTGTATCCCATATGAGAATCCCAAAATACTAAATGTATTACAATGCTTTACATTGAGTATTTCGCGGTCTCTATAGAATTCATTTTGCGGTCTGAGGACAAAAAATTTGTTTTCATTTTAAACGTTCAAATTAATTGTATTTTTAACGTTTTTCTTATGCTATCTTTAATTGCTTATAATTTCCAGAAAAATCAATATTCTTTTGTCGAATCAGAGCTTAAATTTTCTTACCGACTACTTTTGTAATATTTTTTTCCTCGTTTTCCTATCTTACATACTTGCAATGTGACAGTCAATAGAATAATCATCATTTTCTCATGAAATAGAGGATATTTGAGATGAGATAACCCATATCTCAAGAAAAGGAAGCATAAGATGGAATTAGGTACACTGGGTTTCATTTTGAGGTACCAGAAACCTACTCTCCAGTGCCTGCGAACATCCATTTATCGAATTGTGTGCACTCTTCGTGCTAGATATATCACGGTATGTGGTGATTCTTTATTAAAATTCTAAAAAATTTTTCAAACTTGCGGTTGATTCTCGACAACGTTTTCCTATGGGTGGCGTACAATAGACGGGAAACTTATTTTGAAGTCACGCATACATACACATTGTTTTGATTATAGTAGAGTATTAGATTTCATACGTATGCGCTTAAATTTAACTATTTCATTAGCTATAATTCACGCCTGTAACTAATCCTAACGCATATTTCTTATCTCAAAATCTATTCTAATTATACAGCTAAGATGATAGAGTTAGTTATACAAATGCGTTGAGTTTTATTTGCTGAACGAATCAAATTAATCACTTTTAAATAAAATAAACAATTTATTTATGTATTTTTAAGTTATTGTTGCCACCTTAATTAATAAAGTCAAATGCGTGACTTATGCATATATAAAAAGTTAGACGCGCTCTATATTTTAAACTAAAAGAAACTCAACTCAACTACATTATTAAAGTGTAACAAAGAGAGTGTCTGACCTCCGAAAATCGGATTTTAGCGGGCATTTGAGAGTCGATTTTTGGTACCTAAAAATGAAGCCCAGTGATCACATTTCCGTCCAATGGGCCCTTTTTCTTATATCGTCTATTTCGTTAAAAAATGATGTCTCTTCTATTGAGTGTCACATTGTAAATATTTAAGATACGAAAACGAGGAAGAAAAATTATAAAAGTAGAGACAGTAAAAGCTATTTTTTAAGTTCTGATTCATTAAAATAGTATATTGTGTACTAAGGGCGCAAAGTGGGCTTTTTGACCTCGTGTGGTCGCAGTCTTCGGCTCGCAAAACGCACTCGCCTTTGGCTCGTGCTTGCTCGCCTGTGACTCGTACTGCAAACTCCACACTCGGTCTAAAAAAGCCCACTTTGCGCCCTTGGTACACAATATACTATTTTAATGAATCAGAACTTAAAAAATAGCTTTTGCTGTCTCTACTTTTATAATTTTTCTTCCTCGTTTTCGTATCTTATATATTTACAATGTGACACTCAATAGAAGAGACATCATTTTTTAACGAAATAGACGATATTTGAGACTAAATTGCCATTAACTTAAGAAAAAGGGCCCATTGGACGGAAATGTGAGCACTTGACTTCATTTTTAGGTATCAGAAATCGACTCTCCAATGCCCGCTAAAATCCGTTTCCCGGAGGTCAGACACTCTCCTTGTCAGTTATATCATGGTATGTTTTGTTTATGATCTTTTGGATCACTGACACGTAGTACGTCCAAGCTGTGTGGGGATTCTTTATTAAAATTCTAAAGAATTTCCCTAACTTACCGTCGACTTTCTCGATGACGTTTTCCTGTGCGTGGTGTATTGAGGAATAGATGAGCTGGATTCCTTCTTCATCTAGCTTTTTCTGCCACTTCTATGAGGTGAATTGCGTCCCATGATCAGATATGAGTTTTTTTGGATTTCGGATTTCTCTGCAATAATGTTCGAAGATTTTCTTGATTATTACTACCGTTGTGACTCTCTTCATAGGGTATAAGTTCATAAGCTTGCTGAATGCATCGATCGTTACAAAGATATGCTTCACCCCTCGAGTTGAAGTGGTCCGTAGAAGTCTACTGATAGCAATTCTCCCGACTGCTGGGGTATGACGTGCTGCATCGTCGCTGCCGTTGGGGATGTTAAGGGCTTGTTTTTCTGACATATCTCGCATGTCGATATTAAATATGCAGACTTCTGCCTAAGATTTTTTATATAAAAATTTTCTTCGATTCATTTTCGTAACTTCTTTGAGCCTATGTGCCCATACACGTCGTTCGTCTATGAGGGCTCAATACCTCGTGAAATAACATCAGCGGGGTTATCAGACGATCGCACGTGATGCCAGAACGCATCAGGTAGCAGAGTGTGAATTTCGGAGTACCCGTTAGCGACAAAAAGGTCCCATCTTGAGGGATGGTCTTTTAACCGAAAGAGCACATCAACAGAATCAGACCAAAGGTGAATACTACCAAGCTTTAGTGGGAATGACTTGATGAAAGAGTGAGTCAGTCGAGCAAGTAGCAACGCTGCGCAAAGCTCTAAGCGAGGTATGCTTAAGGTTTTTAGTGGAGCTACTCGCGTTTTGGCCACTTGAAGTGTGACAAGCACTTCTTGTGTTTGAATTAAGTGCAATTAAGTGAAATCGATTTTGACAAAAATAAAATATTGACCCCAATTGTTGAAGCAAAATCTGAAAAAATGATCACTCTCATTAAAATCGGTTGAGTAGATCATGAGGTATCAGCGTATATGGACATACATACACAGACACACATCCATACGGACATTTTCTAAAAATGGTGTATTTCGATTCCAAATTTCTAAATAACATTCCTAACACATTATCTAACAAACTTTTTTTTTTACCATCACAAAGCTTCCTCTAGGAGGAAGCAAAACTACTGACTTTACAGAAAAAAGTTTCATGTAAACTTTATAGATATTAAAAAAATCTATCAAACGCAATTTACAAATTTAAATTTAGTTAATTTGTTTATCTGTAAATTGCAAAAAACCGCTGAAAATGGCCATTTTAACGATTGTTTATTACTCCGTTAAAAAATTTGCTAGGTGCTTGATAACTCGTTTAAGCATAGCTCTTATAGTACTTAATAAGCAGTTAAAATTTTAGCTAAAAATATTCAATAGTTTTTCCATAATTGCATTTATTTATTACATTTTTGTCATTTTTGCGTGATTTTTCCGAAGCCGTGGGACGTGGTACGAGGATGCAGTATACGGATTTTGTAAGCTTAGCATCTATATTTTCACGAACAATGAAAAGCTAAGTGATTATTTCAAACTTAGTTATTAAAAATTGCAAAATAAAAAAAAGTCTTTTTTTTGTTATAAACAATTTGAATT
>JAPYZO010007301.1:6776-28552 GCA_030522905.1 Torymus flavipes | reverse complement strand
AAAATTATATTATTATACTAACATATTACTATAGCGTTACAATAACAATACTATTACAATATTGTAACAATATTGTTATAATACTCTTACAACATTATTATAATAGTATGAAAAATCAATACGTTTTCGACAACGTACCAACCAATCGTCGTCACGAACCAACCAACCGTCTTCCAAAATTCGATCAGCATACCCAATAGTTCTTCCGGAAAAATTCGTGGCGCCGATCGAGTTCATCCCACCTACCACGTATCCCTTGCAAAAAATCCCCCGGACGAAAGAATGAAAGAAAGAACGCGCAGAATAGAAGACGCGATATATAGGACGGAGATTGCGAGGACGACTCGCTCCGGAAATATTGCGTTTAAACATTCAGGATAAGATGGCTGACGAGAAGAAAAGAGAGCGAGAGGAGAAAACAAGGGAGAGAGAGAGACGGCCGCGACGTGTCAGACGACGACGGAGACGGGAGAGGACGACTTGCTAAGTAAAAGAGCCTGAATCTTTCAGGAGCCGACTACCGAGGAATTATTTACGCGTATACGGGCGCCGATGACGGGGGAGAGATGTCTTGCGCCCTTCTCGACATATGCCGTGCACACTTCGCTTCTTCTTTTTTTTTTCATCGGGTTCCCTAGGAATGTAACGAGTTTTATTTAACAAAGGTATAACAGTCAGTTGATAAACCGCGAATTCTGAGGACAATTATTATATATTTTTAACCAAGCTGAATATCAGTGTAAAAAGTGTGAGCGCCTGGAAATTGTGGGTGACGAATGTCTGACAGGTGTTTCTGGATTTTTTTTTTTTGGCAAGATGAGATATTGAATTATGGACGTTGAGTAGGCGTCGAGTAAGGAAGCGTTATTATTAAGTGGTGGTATTTGAGATGAAAAGCTTTTTTGGGAAGCGAAAGTCGGAGTAGTCTTTTTTTGTACAATACTGTGGATTTTTCAATCTTCTTGATGTTTTTGGCGTTTATCTGAGGCAGTGTTATTTTAGGGGTTGATCGATTATTCATTTTCAAGAAGCATACAAACGCCTGTTGCTTAAAAGTTGACAATGATAGTTGGTCGCGCGTGGATAATTTAGAAAGCTAGGTAATCGAATTTCAAAAGTTTACCTCGAAACGTCAGAAGTATGCTAAAATATCGATAAATCCTTTTTATAACCAGACATTTATAAATTTATCAATCACAAATTCAAAACAAAAAATGGCAAAACCATCAAAAACGAGAAACCAAAAAGAAACGACGACAAATGTACACACACGCCGTTCCGCAATATATATTACCTCCGATGCCAACCTCGCGCACGAAAAACGCATTTGCTCCCTCTCTCTCTCAGTTAACCACACAATTCCCATTCACCGCGTAAAACGCACTTCTGCCGCCGCCGAGCGCGCACTTCTTCCACTTTCCACTTCCACTATACTCTCCGCGATCTCGAGACACATCGAGTACGTACCTACCTACCTACCTACCGTGAAAAAGAAGAAGCACACAGAGCACGAGAGTAGAAGCTACTCACTCTCTCGATCATTCTTACCCATCCGCTCGTCTCGGGAAAACAGAGAGAGTCAATCGGCTCTCGTTCTCTCGCTCGCGGTCTAATTAAGCCCCGACCGCATATAATTCCCTCGCCATGTGTCTGTGTCTGTGTGCGGGAATCGTGACTCTTTACCTCCCTTACGCTTTTCTCTCTCTCTCTTTCTCTTCTCGCTTATTTATACGTGGACTGCAGTGCAGCCGGCGGCAGCCTTGGAATATTTTAAAAGGCACACTCGCCGCTGTTCTTTCTTTCTCTCTTTCGCGTCGCTCGCGCGCGCCTCTCGGGTATAGGTGAGCTCGCGCTCTCCTTTTGCATTTTTCGCGCCAAACGCGCGGCCTCGGATTCTTATACGCGCATTCTTGCGCTACGCTGCTCGCGAGAACAGAGGTGTGTAATTTTGGAGTCGTAGCAGTGGCCTGTGTGTTGTGTGCGATTGATGAATTACTAGCGTGCGTGTGTCGCTGCTATAGGGAAGAGGATATAATTGGGCGAGGAGATTTTTTCTTCTTCATTTTTCCGCCTTGGGGTATAATAATGATTGAAAATTAAGCTTAAATACCGTGTGTGGATGACGGTGGGGTAAAAAGCGAGTGGACAATCTGGATTATTAATGACATGTATTACGAGACACTTTTTGCAATTAGAGTATAATAATCGTCGCGTTTATAGTGGTACATATAGATATAGCTCGTAACGACGTTCTCACGAAACGAGCGCGATGTATTTTTCATCTCGTCAAGGTCATCCTTGAAAAAAAAATAATCACAATTATTCCAGCGTCAATTTCAGAACGTCCGGACGCGAAAAAAGAAAGCTACATCCTTTTGCACGTGATACTCGCCGACTTGTTTAACTTTTCGACGGCGTCTCTCTCTCTCTCTCCGGCTCTTAATGGCTCGAGCGCGCCGAACGAAAGTCGAATTACGAAAGCGTTTTCCTCGGATAATCAAATTTCCCGGCGGCCGATCGAAAGAGAGAAAGAGCGTGAGCGTGAGGTACCTATATACACACTGCGGCGGTGGCGGCAGCGGGGAGAGAAAGTTCGCGCACGGATCGACCGTAAAATGTACTTTGCGGTCAGGTCCGGTGGTGGTGGTAGTGTATAGCGTAGTAAAAGGAGAGGAAGAAGAGAGGATTAAAAAAAAGAAGAAGAACGCGTATAGCCGATGTGTAAAAAGAGGCGGGAAAAAGAAATTGGAAAAAAGGATGGAGGATAGGAGATAGGAGGTGAATTGTAGGCGCGGATGAACAGGTGGGATGATGATGTAATCAAGAAGCTCGAGCTCGCGAAAAGCCGGCGAAAAACAAAGAGCCGCGAGTGCGCAAATGAGCGGCGCGCGCGATAAAGATAAGTCCTCCGGGTGGTGGAGAGAGAGACAATGGCCAATATTAAGTGCGCATACTTTCCATGCGGTGGTAGAGAAGTAGATAAGAGGGAAGACGCGCGCCGGAGTTTAATTTCGTGTGCGAAATTGCGTCGCTGATGAGAGACTGTTGGTTTTTAGGTGGAGGATGAGAGTGAGATAGCTGGCTTTTTTCGAGGATGTGGGGGATTAACGTGAGCTAGGAAGAGGAATTTTGGTATTTTGGAAATTGGGTATTTTAGAGGAAAATTCAATTTTATATTTGAATAAAAACTAATTCTTCAGATTGGTAAATTTTGCGTGATATACCTAGACCGAAGGACTTATGAAAATTTGTATATTTAAGGATGCGAAATGTGACTAATTTTAGATAATTTTCACCTTTGATTTGGGAAACATAATTTCTAAGATATGTTAAGACTTAATTAAATTAACTTGCTCACTGCTACACGTTACGTTAAACCATTTTTTAGTATTTTCTTTTATTACGTTAATATTTTGGTTTTAGAATAGGTATGAAATTTTAATGACCGGCCACACTGCAAAAAATTAATTATTTCTATTTCCAGGCTATACTTTTACTTTTACAAAACATACGCAAGTCTTTTATAGAGTTCGTATTCATTCAAAATATTAATCAATAACCCGGTTTGATCATTATGTCATAGTTAACAAGATTCGGCAGTGGTAACTACGTTTTATTAAAAAATTAACAATAGTCCAATATTTGTAAATATATTTTCAAGGTAAAGATAACTATTAATTATTAGTAAACAAAACATTAACATTAAAATTACTCGTTATTGGACAAAATAACCAGCATCATACAATCGATTAATAGTTTAACATCCGCTATCAATTCTCCCCACAAACATTGCCGACGACGACACGGACACATAAACAACATCTCTCAACAATTCTGCTATCAGATGCGAAACCGCCGCTATCCGGCATCGCCGAAAAAGCGCCCCAGAGCGCCATCCAACAACACTCACACAGCCGGTTATCTCTCGAATTTTTCAGATTCCGCCCTACATTTCCACCGCTCCCTTATCTGATTCGCAATTAGCCTCTGCGTGACTGACGCGCGGATCGGAAAAATCCTGAGAGCAGAGAGCGATATATATACACGCATATACACGTAAGATCCGCCGCTGCGCTTTAATTGCCATGTTCACCGGGTATACACGCACTTTTGTAGGAGAGGGTTTGGCGGCTCGTTATAAAATCGTAAAACGTGGAAAGCAGCAGCAGCAGTTCGCCGCTTTTTCTAGTTTAATTAACGAGCCATCAAGGCGACGACGGCGAGGAGGAAGCGCTGTAACGAGTTCATTAACCCTGTCGGACGGGGTATCTATATATTCGGGTTTTATGCCCGGTTGTCGGATATCACAGTGGCTGACGTATGGTTTGAAATTTTGTTTTTGGAGTGTATATAGACGATATGGGACAGATATCGTACATATATGTATAGCAGTTTGCTTGGTTATAAGTCGTGATGTGCAATTGAAGAATGTAGGGTGGACATTACTTTAAAAAGTAAATCACGATACATGATGTAAAATTTTTCTGAGCTGAGAGAGCTAATCGCATTTTTAAACAGTAAACTACTATAATCAATCCCTTTGGTATGAGAAGGAAGAGTATTCCATAAACATTGTAGTCCATTAATAGTAGAGTCAAATCTAGTACTTGAGTATGCAGTTGGTTCTTGTAATGTTCTACAGTTATGTAGGGTTGTAGGTGAGTATGCATTCAGTGAATAAGTAATTATATATTCGTAGATTATCAGATTTTTTAGAATTTTGAACGTGAAACGGTTATCGTGATAATAGTTTGATGACTTGATAGTTAGAAAGTTAACAATATTGAAGCTATTTCGGAGTCATCATGATTAAATCTCTGCATTAGAATTTTCAAGGAAATGAATCTGAGAAATTTTTGCGGTTTTTGCTAAGATTGCAGCCAAAGATATCAAGGTGTCCAAATATGTTTAGTTAGTAAGATTACCATGGTGAAGATTAATCGCAATTCTTAACTAGAAAATGGCCACACAGACTTGTAAATGGTGAAAAAATGTGAACAGTTTTTTTTTCCATCGATGGAATGCTTTTTTCTGATCATTTCACGTTAACTTCGTGATGAACTATCTGGTGAAAATAAATATTTTTAAGTACAAGAGCAAATCATTACAGAAATTAACTTACAAATTTTGAGATGTATGGTCACTTTATTAAATGGGAGAGGATGCTCACAAAAAGCGTTTCATCACGATCTAGAAACTATTTATTTTTCATGACTATTTAGTAACTTCTAGTTCATTTCCGATACTGTCATTTCTACGAGGGTATGATTAACTTTATCGAATGCTTTTGAGAAATTAGTAGAGTTTTGGAAAAAAGTTTTATGGATAGGCATGCATGATATCAGCTTTGAATATTTTTGGTTAGACAACTCGTAATTGAAATTCTATACGTGTACAAAGTTGATGGATCGAAGGAACGCGCTCAAGATCACAGGGTTTCTCGGAAATTTAATTAAATCGATCTCCATTTCCGTGCAAGTTAAACGACGCACGCGCTCTTTGTTTACTAAGGTTTATTCGAGGCTCGGTATAGGGTGCAACTTGCATGCGGAAATTAATGTGAAACTCGCGAAATAACAAAAATTAATATTTCTAATAGCAAGTGTGGGTGAAGGAGATGGACTTTTATTGTCAGTGTATCTTAACTTTAATCATAATAATATTTTATCTTTGACGCAAGTTGTCCGTTTTTTTTCAATTTCAATCCAAATCGTACGCTTTTTCTCGTTCAATCCGAAGTACCCTTTCCGAAGGAGAATCGAAAGGGTGTCTGCTTTTTCACAATCAACTCGAGTTGCCTGCTTTTCTGAGGAGAATCCGGGGTGGTGGCTTTTCCACTAACCCAACGATATCTAGTACCTATATCAGGTAGGCGGCTGTGATATGGAAAAGTTACATGCCGCAGTTATTGAACTCCCATTGTTCGCGCAACTTATATTTTATATATAAAAAAAATATGAAGCTCGCTTGTTTTGCTCTCGGGTGACTATTTATAACTTGTATGTACATACGCAGGTATACAACTTTCGCCCTAAAGAAAAAAAAATGAAACACTATAAATTTCATTTGAAAAATTCACCTTCAACGTGCACCTCGCAACCCTACTTCCCAACTTCCGCGAAAAATCTCTCTTACTACCATAAAAAACAATCCCCTTACCCTTCCAAATAAAAACAGAAAAAGAAAAAAGCAACCCTTGCAAACTTCGTCGCTTCGCGAAGTAACTCTAGCTTCGCGCGCGTCTGACAGATGCACGCGCGGACAACTATATATATACATACTCACCGCTCGGTGGGTCCCCTATGAGCCAAACAAGCCGGGGGAGACGAACTTTCTCTCTCTTGCACGGAGATCTCTCTCTCTCTCCCTCTCTCTCTCTCTCTCTCTCTCTCTCTCTCTCTCTCTCTCTCTCTCTCTCTCTCTCTCTCTCTCTCTCTCTCTCTCTCTCTCCGGGGCATAATATCCATAGTCCGCTGCTGCAGCGGCGGCGCGCCGGAGAGAGAGTCCCCCAAGCTTTGTTAAATTTGCAATTTATAATTTAGCGGAGTTTAATGCAATGATATTGCGCGGGGCGCGCGGCGGCCTTGCTGAGTTTGCCCGAGCAATTATTGACCTGGCGTTGTTAGAGTCAAGGAGGTGGAGAAGGAGGAGGGATGGGTGATTATTAATAAGGGGGGGGGGGAGGGGGTGGGGGGGGGGGGGGGGGGGGGGGGGGGGGGGGGGGGGGGGGGGGGGGGGGGGGGGGGGGGGGCGGACTTGGAAATAATAGCTGCGCGCGAGAGAGTGGAATGAAATGCAAATGAGGTGAGAGTGGGGGAGGTTGAGGCCAGGAAGATTTGCACTGTGAGTCATATGGTACCTTTGGTTTGTTCATGTGCAGAAGAAAATAAAGAATTAAAATTAAAATAAATAGTGTTATGACTTCGTTTTAGTGCTGCACGATATAGTAAGATTAATCTTGATATTGTATTGTCTTGTCTCAATATTCAAGACAATAATCGATACAATATTTATATGCAGTTTTCGATACAATATGAAGATTGTGCTGTCAAAAATGTCTTGTCTTGAAAATAACTTAACATTTTCTGATAGTAATAATTTATCGAAATAATTATGATAACGGGGATGTAACCTTCAATTGTCGAAGAAATACAGGGAAATCGCAAAGTTATCATGATAAAAGGGAGGATTATCATCCGTAATGAACCGTTCGAGTGTTCTACTTAGGTACGTGAGGTCACAGGGAGAGGGGGCGCCGCCTGGCGGCGGCGCACGAATCAGACTCTGGTCGGCGGCGCATATGTAGCGGGAAAAATCAAATTTCAAATTTAGCATTTATTTATACTTGTGCCGAAATTTTATTGTAATTAAACCTAGTGAATTTGTAAATTAAATTACGTTCAATTAAATTATTCTTACAATTCAGTAACATTTGAAACTTTAAAGTTTCTTAAATTTAAGGACATTTTTAACAGTGGATCATTTAAAAAGGTCTGAAACCCAAATACCTAGAGGATGCGCGAGGTCCTTGCAAAAAGGGATCTACGGAGATGGGCGACAGTGAACGAGTCAATTATTTTGAAAAACTTACTATTTCACGTCTGGGTGCCTTCCTCTTTTACGTGAACCACGCATCGCCTGGCTATTTGGGTTTGAGAATTTTTTAAACAATCGACTTGCTTACTGTTGCACGTCTACAGAACTCTCTTTTTTGTATGGACCTCGCGTCCCCCGGATATTTGGGTTTCAGCCTTTTTTTTAATAAGCGACTTGCTTACATTTGCATGTCTGCGCAACTTCAATATCAACAAGAGTTTCAAGACAAGAAGATAATACTTTTCATATTGAGTGAAAATACCAAGACAAGAGAGAAATTTTCAAGAATTTACAAGAGCGACGCAATATATGTACTGAAATGTCGTATTGTTTTGCTCTCGAGCAGCCCTACTTCGTTTTACGAATAGACTTAAACACTGTTCAAATTATTTCTTTATTTATTTTTTATATTTTTTTATTTATAGACGCACATAGACACATTCTACGCAATCTGTTAATTGAACTACATAAAAAAAAATTTGATTTACAAGTGATTTCTTTTACAAAATGGATATGCCTAACATAATTACCGGGGTACTTGTTGTTGAATATAAAAAAACTTACATAAGAAAACGATTTCATTTAAATTATTATAAAACTAAACTATTATACAGTATTTGCAAAAAGGCCAGATTTGTGAAAAGTTTTATATTCCTGCTGCTTATAAAACTGAATGAGTTTGAAGTGATCTAGCTAATGATCTATGAAAGTTAACGAGCAATCAAAGATCGCAACTAAATCTCTAATACTTTCCACTACTTCTAACGGAGAAAAATTTATTTTATAGAACGACCATTTGGAGAATGGCTTTTAAAAAAAGATATCGATTTACATTTATATATCGCTATTTAAATGTGTCACGGAGGTCACAAATATTAATCCATTTGACTTAGACCATTCTACTATCGTATTCAGGAATTTATAATTATTAATTCGTTGGGAATCATACACAACCCGAAAATCCACACATATTCATTCATTAATATGCTTTTGAAATTTAACAGCTATCCGTAACTTTATTTTTTTAAATTGCATTAAATTTAACGCACTTTTAGGTTATACAATTATATATACTCAATTTAGTATATATTTGAAAATATAACGTTAAATTTCATTGCTTACATTAAACTTTTCCAATAATCGGGTTCCAATTCCGGTGTACATGTACATGAAATTTCATACGCATTGCCAATTTATAATTTTTTCTCATATTTATTAAAGAAGAGCCTATGTTTGTCAAACTTGGTTCCTCAAAGTCGCATACTGAGGTTGATTTAGGAACAATCTAAACTGTATATAATCAAAATATAAATGGTTAGAATAAACCTAATAGAAGCATTTACTTCTGTGCAGAATTATCTCCCGTGAATGAATAAACGTTATAACAAAAACGACAACCCTTGAATAATACAAACGCAATGAGACATTGCATTACACTCGTCAAGTATTTAAGTGCCATGAATAAGTTACTTAATTTCTGACTGACAGAGTAGTCTATCAAGCTATCGACTTATCGAATAATAGCTACCTTATAAATAAAGCGAATAATAAACCTCAAACTGTAAAAGTTTAATACAACCGTTAAACGTTATAGACTACGCCGGCTCAACTGCACAGCTAATTTATGAACTACATCGCATGAGAGGAAAACTACCGGAACCGATCCATCAGCGTTAGCTTATTTACCCTATAATATAACTTCTATTAAATAAAATAACTTTTACGTTTCGCATCACGTCGCAGCCCATAAGCGCGTGCGCCGCGCAGATCTATCAAGCGCTCGTATATAAACGTCAGCAGATTTTATTGCCTCAAAGACACACGCGCACACGCTGCTTAGCGCGGATGTCACATCGTGCACTCGATGACATCATATGTGCACGCACGCGCCTTGAACTCAAATAAACCGTTGATCGCTCTCTCCTCCTCCTCGTACACACATATACTATACGCACGACAGCCTCCTATATATTTGCGCTCGCCGCAACTTTTCTATCGTGCATTATTTTCCTCTGCGAAGAAACAACGCGGCTCCTTATTTCCGTATTCATCCGGCCGGCGGCCATCGGCGCATACTTTATGCCACCCGTGGGAGAGAGAACTGCTGCTGCAGTAGCGTTCGGATCGTGGTTTTCTTGAAAATTGAAACTTCAGGCCAGGTGCGCCCTGCTACCGCTGCTGCTGTCTGGTTTTTTATTTAGCCCGCTGCGGACGCTCGGGCCGCGGCGGTCGCGCGCGCTTACGTTGATTTTTTTACGGGCGGATAGAGGGAGAAGCGAATACGCCGTGACAGTGGAACGAATTGGTCAGGGAAATTCGTGGAGTGTATGTGTGTAGAGGTGGACAGAGAGATGTGCGAGAGAGTGAGAGGGAATTTTCGATTGTTGAGGGTAGGCGGCAGCAGCTCGAGGTTAAAGTGGATAATAGTATTAATTTAGTGGGGGGTCCAAATTGGAATGATGAAGAAGTGCGAATGTAGAGGCGAATGAATAGCTTTTGAAATTGTTTGGATATGGTTTATTATTATTGGAAAGTTTTTGGATTACGGAGATTTTTTTTACGTTGTGTACGGTGTAGCTAATATTTTTTAAGAATAAAAGTTGTTTTTTTTTTTAGTATCCTTGTAGTAATATTTAGTTTAAAATTTTGTACGATATTGTAGGGTCTAAGAACAAATTCATTTGTAATATTAATCATACGATGAATGCGAAATGTTTTGTAACGCTTTCCCGGTACGCTTAAATTTAGCCAAAACAATACATTATTTTATTCGTCCACACTATCTGTCGAGACAGCAACGTATTAAAATATCATGAAAATAATTCAAAACGTCACTTTTGCTATTGTAGTAGCACTGCTTACTTTAACAAGAATCGGTTCTAAAACTACGACTAAAAGTAAATGTATCACAGAGATACGTAACTGATACATAATACATTTAACACGTCTCGTAGCATGAAAAAGTTCTATTTATTATGCAATACCAAAAATACAACGTTTCACCCATTTATATTTCAACGAATCTATCTAAAATTAAATAAACTGCACATATACTGTATAGCATACAGTTCATTTTTAACCTGCAGTCGCACATATTCAAAATCGTTTCCACTTGTTTCGCGTCACTCAAACCATTAGTTCTTGCCCATCCTCAAAAGCTACATATTATATTTTCACCATTTCTTCCCCCGACCCTTCGATTTTCCGCACCATGCCAAATTGAATATTAATATTCTCCGCTCACACAATTACTCGGCGATTCTTTTGAACAGTTCCACACACACGCACACTGACTTTTCCGCATCACACTAGCGGCGAATCCACCGAGACCCGTGTCCTTATATACGAAAACATTTACCTTCACGGTGATCTCAGGTGTGCGCGGGGTTCCATTCACTACTATAGTCACATACAATTCCGACGAAAAGTCACTTTTCAAAGCCACCGCCGCCGCTGTCGCTTCCCTTACCCTCCAACAGACCATTATAATCTTATTAACGACAGAGACCTCTGCACTCACGTGCGCGCTGTATTAAAGGTTATACATAGAAAGAAAAGATTGATTCAGCTGCTCGCGCACGCGCGCGGAGAGCTCGATAAGCAATCAATGCGACAGCGGCAGCGGCGGCGGGGATTAATAGAAATCAATCCCCGAATTTCACGGGCCATTCGCCCGCGTTGTGTTGGTTTTACCTTCTTTTGAGATGCCTATCGTCTCGCCACGAGACACACACACACGTACAATGAGCCCGCGCGCACAATGCCTCTCTCGTGGGGGGATGGATATAGGATGTAAGAAAGAGAGATGTGGCATCGAGATTATGGCGGAGAAGCCCATATAGCGGCCGCACCGATCCCTCTCCTGTGTATTACTTCTTCCTCTATAGCTGTACGTATATATGTATGTATGCGGCTACTTCCTCGGTACGGTCAACTTTCCCGCCGGTGTCCCCTCTTTCTCTCTTTTCACTATGGCGCGCGTCGTCTTATCGCTGCCTATCGTGTTTTCTCTCTCGCCGCGGGTTCTCTCGGGCGTCCTCTTATCGGCAGCGCCCTTTGTTCACACGTGCGCGAGCGCACCCGCCGCTTAATTTTCGAATCGCTCGCCGATTTCATCTTGGAAGGTATGTACGAGAGCGATGGGTTCGCGGACGCGCTTGTTACACCGCACGGGTCTTGAGAGCGCTCTGAGCGATCGGGGTCGCCGATCGGAGAAGGAAAAGGTGCTAGTATATATAGTGTGTAGATATGTATAGAGAGTGAGGAATGGTCGCTTGGGAGACGATGAGTAATTTTTTAGCTTCAATGATTTTATTGAAATACGTATAAGGTATTTAATAACGTAGAAGGGGTAGATTAACAGTTTATAAAGACCTAATAGTGCGTTCTGAACACAATGCATACAATTGAATTGAGATGTATACACAAGAATTTCTACCAATTAATGAATAATCTAGGCAGAACAAAGGTTACTGGGAGACATAAGATCAAATAAAATTGAATGGATAAAAAAAAACAAAGCCATTTGCACGAACCGATTATAGCCGTTAAACCAGCTTGATTTTGTTGCAACTGCGAAAATATGAGAATTTTACAAAAACAACCCAAAATTATCGCGAAAATCCGAAAAAGTTACAGTTTTCAATGCCAATTATGGAAATCCTGCGTAAATAAAACTGCTTTTCTAGTAATATTAACGTTTGCTCTGTTATAGTTCACTTCACTACTCTCCCAGTTCAACTTACGAGAACAAACGCCCGGCTAATTCCGCATCAAAAACAAGCATAAACATTATTGCTACTCTGGTAGAAAATTAACCATACCATTTCTGGCTAAGCGGCTATAAATTAGCTAGATTTCTCAGCTATAAATAAGCTACTCTGTTAACTATAATCTAGCTAAAAATTATCAGCTAATTTTTGTTTAATCTTTAACGATCGTTAAGCTTTTTTAAGATTTTGTTTTCAGAAATTGATTTTTCTAGTTTTTTTTTGTATTTTATTTTTAGCTATAAAATTAGCTAAAAAATAGGTAATTTTTTGGATGATATTTTTGCCAAGGCTTAAACACATTTTAGCCAAATTTAATGTTATAAAAGCGTGCGATGTTATTACCAGGTTTTCAAGACAATTTTTAGCTAAAAATTAACCATATTCGGAAAACTTAGCTAATTTATATCTAGATATGCTTAAGATTTCTATCATGTTAAACGAACGGTATTATTGCCCGTTTATTTACGCAGAATCATTTCCCTCGTGCACTTAAAGCGATCCATTACAGCCCACCATTACACCACCTCTACCCGAAATATCAAACTGCTATCCCTAAGCTCAGTTGCTCGTGAACCAAAAAAAAGGAATTTCAATTACGACATCATGCTCGCGAGCTCGCGCGCGCGCTATACCTTCGCGATACCCCCCCCCCCCCCCCCCCCCTCTCCCCGCGCGAGATTTATCCGGCGGTCAATTACGGCATATATTCCGCACCGAATTCCGTACACACATTTTCTCTCTCTCTACCTTCCTTCGCATCGCCGGTATAGAGTAGCCAAAGTGGCCCCTGGATTTATGACTCGTTTTTTCCAACTCGATCGCAGCAGCAACCTGCCTCTCTAAAAAAGGCAGAAATCCGTCTGTTCTCACCCTCCCTTATCTCGCGCTCATCTGTTTCTTCCTCTTTTGCCCAGGCGCGCGCGTGCGCCTCTTTGTTCATTTATTTCTGCACGTATCAGAGTGCTCTCTCTCTCTTTCTCGCTCTGCGGCCGACAGAAATCCAATGGCTCGCAGCAGCTACTGGAAAACGTAAAGTTCGCAGATTTATCGATCGAGGGTTAAAAGGAGCCAGCGAGAGCTGCAGCAGCAGCAGCAGCCATTGTCCTCTCGCGATTCCGCGGTGATAAGTGGGCCCGGCTCTCTCCCGATAAGCGTATAATGGCCCGAGGGCTCTATATACCTCTCTCTCTCTCTCCCACTCTCTCTTACCCGTTAGCGTCAGAACTATGGGATAGTTGAAAAGCCATATATATCCGGTGCTCAAGTGACTCCTCTATATCCTCGTTATTTCTCTCGCACGCGTGGCGTGTTATATACAGAGAGGGAAAAGTATGTACGGGAGGGACGGATTTTGATTGAAAGTATATGGTAGGTTCGCGCGCCGAAGCTATCGGGAAAATGAAACGCGCACGCTTTTGTGTCCGTCCCCGAAAGTTTTCGTGCGGAGCGAGACTTTTTTGCGCGTCTGCGAATCTCTATGCGCGTGCACTGTTCTTTCGCGGTGCGGATGAATGAATGGCGCTGAAAGGGACCGATGCCCCGAAATTGGCCTTTATTCCGCGTGACTCGGCTCGATTCTTTAATTCCGCCGAGAGTTTTCTTTGCCTTTTCATTTCGAGGTTTTGCGCCTTTCCTCCTGCCTGCGTCCGTGGAAGCTCCGCTACTTTCTTTCGACAGGGTGAGTTCGCAGCGAGCGCGTTTTCGAGTTTGGAAGGACACGACGAGGTTGCCATCACATTGTCTCGGAAGTTGGGTGGAAAGAAAGGAGAGGATAGTTTGGAAGGAGAGTGAGTGAGCGAGCGAGGGTCTTTTGTGTTTATGGAGTCCTTAACGATGGTTGTATACATATATACGGGCGCGGATAGTTGGACTCTGTGTAATTCAAAATCGCTGGAGTAGCGCCCTATACAATGGAACTGCCATACAACGTTTTCGTCAATTTCTGTGAAGTACAGCCTGGATACAAGAAAGTGAGAGAGATAGAAGATCGTAATCGAGATTTAAGCGCACGGTCATTCGAATTTAGCGATGCTGCGAGTGTTGTACCTAATACGCTTGTGTTTAGAGAAAGGCACAATTTCAACTAGTTCTTGGTTTCGTTGTATTTTTTATTATTAAAAGCAATTAAGCAAGAAGCAAAAATGGCACATAATGGTGGAGAATAAGGAAAATCTTAAAAATTACATGACTGAGAAAAATCGCTCAATTTTGGCGATTTCTCGTTGATTTTTCGCCTGTGTTTCATAGGTTAGGGCTGCACGATATAGCAAGATTAATCTTGATGATGTATTGTCTTGTCTCAATATTCAAGACAATAATCGATACAATATCAAGACTGTGGTGACAAGAATGTCAAGAATCTTGTCTTGTCTGGAAATAACTTAACATTTTCTAATCGTAATAATTTATTGAAATAATCATAATAACTAATTAAATAAAAACAATTATTTAACTCGCACACACAGGCGCCTTTGTTAACTCAATAAACTTTGGTAGTTCCTGAGGACCATCTACTGATGAGATGTGTGCTGTGCTCCTATATCCCCTCGGGCCAACTTAGGTACGTGAGGCTATAGAGAGGGGGTGCGCCGCCTAGCGTAATCGCGCGAACTAGGCACTGGCCGGCAGCATATATATGGCGGGAAGAATCAAATTTCAAATTTGGCATTTATTTATACTTGTGCCGATATTTTATTATTTTTAAAATAAACCTAATGTATTTGTATATTAAATTACGTTCAGTTACATTATTCTCAAAATTCAGTAAATTTGTAACATTAAGGTTTCTTAAATTTAAGGACATTTTTAATAATGAATCATTTAAAAAGGGAGCTACACAGAAAAGCTAGCAGAGGTGTAGTGTCTCATTTTTTTCGTCAGTGTTACGACCGAGTTAGAAAACCCTGCCACCATGGGATTTGAGCTAGTCGGAAGGCACGGAAGAACTCTATATTTCTGGCATCATTGTGTGTCATCAATAGAAGAACGATTAGGAGACAGTGCGTTGGTAGTCTCGCGGTAAAGACGCTCGATTTACTGCTGGACGGCTCGGATCTAATTCCTACGCCAGGGCATATTTATTCATATTTTTCCAAATCCACCGCCCTGTTACAATGCCTACAAAACTGACCCAACGATTAATACAACTCAACAGTATAATCCAAATCCTGGGAAGCTAATGAAATAGCCAATGAACCACTTCACAAAGGGAGTGATTCTAGCGCGTTTCGAACAAGTAATTAACGACAGCTCTGTCTCTCTCTTTCCCTCTTTCACCTCTCACAATTTATTGTTCTCTATAATTACAATAGAAGAATCTGCACGCGTACCCGCCACAGCCATCCACGTACACACGCGCACTATATAACAGAATCATTAGAGCTGATTGTGAAAGTTTCGTCCTGATAATGCGCGAGAGAGCTCATGCTTGCTCGTGGTAGCTTTGAAACTGATGAATTAGCCAACGTAAATTCATGTAATTTCTGCCGACGCGCGAGCACACGGGCATTTGAAAGCTCGTTGAAATCAGCACCGGTGTGCGCCTCCTACCTCCCTCATGCCTGCGCTAGAGTGCATTAACAGATGCCATGCAGCGCGCATTCAATTCGCGCCTTGCGCAATTGATTATCGCGCCGGTTTCGTCGCCGCCGCCGACACTGTCGCACGCTCGGTGCGCTCGACATAATCGTCATAATTGTCGGCCGGCCGCCCGTGCATGTATAGAGCTAGCTCGTGTATCTACGTGGTGAGGGTGTAGCGCTGGGATTGGCAGTGGTTCGGGAGGGGGTTTGAGGTTCCGCGAAAGTAGATAATGCTGTTGTGGTTCTTTGGGTTGGGAGGTAATGGTTTTTGTAATTGTGTTGTTGTAGGTGTATGAGTAACTCTACAGAAAATCCACACTTAGAGGGTTAAAAAAAAATGAAAATAAAAATAAATTGGAAGACACTTAACTACAATAGCTTTTTTTCATCTAAATCATACAGTAGACCAGAAAAATGTCCAACCAAAGGAAAAAGTGTTGTGAAACTGTTTTAAGGTAGTTATAATATCCTAACAACGTAAATCAAAAGTGCTTCTGCAGACCTGACCAACGAGATTTTCAATCTCGCGTTTTTCCGTTAAAATCTCCGTTCTTAAACTTTTTCTCTTCTCAAAGCCAGATTAACGCACGACTTAATTCATATAATTAGCAATTACTGCAGAAAAAAGCAATTTCCGCGCACGATTTTCTCGTCTAAACTCAAAACAACCCTGGAGCGAATCTCAAAAGCGAATCTCCGGGGGGGAGAAGGAAAACGAAGAAATCACTTGCACCACCCGCCGGCGAATCGAAATTTCTTCATTTCATTTAGCGCAAAGGCACAAAGCGAGAGACTCTCTTGCCCTGGAAAATCGCGTAATCTTCGCTCTCTCCCTCTTTCTCACTTTCCTCAGCTCAGCGGCACGCGTACGCGCGGCTTTCATTATTTTTAATTTAATCCCGGAATTAGCATTTCTTAGACGACGACGAGGACTCTAAGATGTCCTTTTCTTCAATGAACTTATGCATTCCGACCCGAGAGAAAGGGGGATGAGGGGAAGTGAAGGTGAGCGTGCTAATAAGGAAAGGTGATAGCCTTTATCGTAGCGCGGGGGAGTAAAAGTTTCGCCCCCCACCTGGGGGGAGGGATGGAGAGGTACACTGGCCTCGTAATGGATAAAGCGCAGTTTTCTTAACTAACTTTGTACAATCGGTGGAGAACAGAGCTCTGTGAAAAATTCTCACCGTGACATGAGAAAGTCAAACGGCTGCCGCGCGAATCACCAGCAACTCGTAACTCGTAAATAAATGAAAAAGCGAAGGGTCGGTGTGTGTATATTTAATAACTGGCCTTTTTCACGGGACGACAGTTATTAGTCGGATGAACTTTTTCGACCCGTCAACTTTGTCAATCGCTTTTTTTTATTTTTAAAGGGCGAACGACTAAATGTACTTGTGTGTGTGTGTGTGTGTATGGAAGGGGGTGAGAGCTCTGCGAGTTTTAATTTAATTTCGCCAGATGCGTGTGCGGATTTTTTATATATATATATATATTTTTTTTTTCAAACAGATTTCAAGCAAAGGGAACTGGCAGCGTGCCTTTAACGAATTCCCAATTGAAATTTTTGTTTACTCGATGCTGTAGGGATACGGATTTTTTCACACAGTGCTGATAAGAACTATCGAAACTGAACTATATATGTATATATGTATCAAATCTGGATGCTCAATTAAAAATGAGATTTGGAAAAAATTGATTTGATATGGAGGGAAAATATTTTGCGTTTTCGATGCTGGGCGATTTGGATATTTTTTTTTCCTTTAATATCGTAAAAAGTAACGGCGCGGTAGTTCTCTTTCTTTGGGCAAGTCAATTTAGGAATTGTTTGAACTGCCAATTCAGCAGCAGTGGCGCCGACTCTATAAATGTATTTCTGCGATTTTATTATTTTTTCGGGGTTGCTTGTGGCGTTGATGAATGTTACGTCTCTTTTAACATGCGATATGGAAGTTATTCCGATTATACTTACGATGTATGTGCATATTTGAAATGCATTAGTAGTTGTTATACAATTATAACACTAATCCTGACAATACAGAAAAAAAAACTTTTTTAAAATCGATTTTTATTCCTCACTACAATATTCCCCTCTTATTTATGTTACAGGTGAGCAGCCACAACCGCACTATCGCATCATCCAGAACTGTAAGTCGGCGCATTTAATCCCAACTTCGCGCGACTCGCTTGTGATCAACCAAACGTTATACTTACCCCGGGAGAAAAAAAAACGAACTAGGTATTAATCTCTCGCGCGCGCGCGCAACCAGTCACTCTCATAATTTTCCAAGCGCGCCAGAATCTGCACCAACAGCAACAAGCGAGTGAGATTTTTACGGCGCCTCGTAATGGAGAAGCGGCAGTACGCTAATGAAGTCGAGCTCTCGAAAGAACGATGAAATAATTCCGGCCCGGGTGGAAGAAGGTAGTATAGTCAGACGGTCTTTTGAGCCGCGCATCAAGGGGAGGTGGGAACACAAAGGGCGCGCGAAAGCTAGACCCCCCGTTTGTGTGTATTTGTTTCAATTATGCGTACACATTCTCGTACGCTGTGTGTGTGTAAGGTAGAGTTATACCGCCCTCGTTTTATCAAAATTGCGTTGCGCTATCGCGCGTTTGCGTTTGATAACGCGGAGGTGTTGCTGCTGCACGGGTCTCTGAGGGTGCGAGTACAGGGATAGTTGTGTATGTGTATGGTAAACATTTCTGTTTAAATATCGAGAGCTGGATTTAATAGATATATGAGCTAATTCGCGCGTGAGCCGCTCTGTAGCGTGTACTATATCATTGTAATATCTTGTTTTCATTGGATGACTGATTACATAATACAATGGATTTTACACGCTCCATTGGAGCTCATTACTTTTGCTTACCGTTCTAATTCAGTTCATCTTTGTGCGTTAATTCATTGAAGAGTACTAATTAAATTCGAAAATACTCGCTTGGGTGTGATTCTTTTACAGTTGCTTTTATTATTCTAAATGTTAAAGGAAATTATCATTCTTTTACATTAATTTTTCTGCTCAATTTGTCAATGAATTTAACAACTTTTAAATTTAAAACTATAAGTATAACACTGAAGAAAGAAGTTCCCAGTCTAAGTATATCAAAATTAATAGGATTAAGCAGACTTGGAATGCATAATTTCATGAAATATTTTAAATGAAACAAAGTACGTAAGTTTGTTGAAGGCTATTGGTTATTTAAATATCTAACATCTATATCAAACTATATCCATCATTTCAATTATCGCTTCAATTATAAGCCTTCTATCGATACATTTTCATACATCACTACTATGCATTTCATACCACCTTACATTTCTTATTCCCATATTTATGAAGAACAGCGGCCAAAAAAACGCCCAAAAAAAAGAGCCAGCCCCGTAAAAACCCTCATCATTTCCTCGCGTCAAAAAGAACCCCCCGAAACGCTTTACTCCCGTACCTCTGAAGTTCTCATATTTATAAACCGGAGCGTAAAAAACGCGCGCTCGCGCGTGTTTCTTTGACACAGTCGCGACAACAAAACACACTCCGGAAAAAGAGGCATTCGCTCAAACGCCGAACGCTGGCTCGGCCAGTAAAACACATAGCGTCTCTGTGTGCGGGACCCTCATAAAACTTCGAGGGGGAAATTTTGTCGCAATGAAAGTAAAGCGTTCGCCGGAGTTTTCAGTTATTAAGCGCGTACGCGTGTGGAATGAAGTTGGAATAATTTATCACGACTACGCGTATCGATATAACGATTGGACTCTTTAATAATTGTTTGTAGTTACACGGAGATAAATAATTTGCGTGGGGTAGTTGGTATTTAATGATCGGGAGTGGGACGTTGATTGACGAAAACGCGAAGGTTATTGCGTTAGTTTTCTTGGCGGATACGGTGAATATTGCAAAGTATTGCCGAGAATATACGACGGCAATGAAACGAGATAAAAATGGCCTCTGCTCTTTTGTAGAATGTGTGTATATGTGGCGTGCGTTCGCATGAGGATGCATTCTTGAGGAATTTTTTGCCACACGTTTTTTCTTCACATTTTCTCAACGAAACAGTAGGTTTCTTTGTGCCTCGTTTATCCGCTGAATCACCTGCAAATAACGGCCGTTGTTATTTGAATTTATAGCAAGTGTAGTTCCTCCTTGGAAATTAACATGAAGTCGTGTAAAACATTCAGCTGTGAATATTATTCATAACGCTATTAAAAATTTTATTAAAAAAAAAACGAGTTTAATTTCATCGTAAAGTTTAATATTTTAATGAGACTCGAGCTACCTACGCTATCTCTATATACAAGAGTTCCTGGATTTTTAAAACGCGAATTAAATGTAAAATTATACAAACTCTTCAATTTCAAAAACCACCACGCACTTTTGCCATGAAAACAAATTTCAAAAAGCATTCGCGTTCCCAACGAACCCTTCTGATTTTTCCCCGTGCAAAGATCCTATTACCCAAATACTCCACTCTACCATTTCCACCTCTGTAACGTTACATCCCCACTTGACCTTCCCCATATCCACTCACCTTCTCAAAAACACACACACACACGCAGAGCGCGCTCGTTCCTCGAAATCTCAATGCGCGTATGTAAATTCCGACGCTCGGGTAGCACAAAGCGCGCGCGCGCTCGCTTTTAAAGCGAATCAGAATTTCCCGCTAATTTTCCAGCCGCTAGCTCGGATTAACTCACGCTGAATTTCAATATATATAAGAGGGAAATTGAAAGGGGGATGAAAAAGTGAATCGATCGGCGAAGCCATTGTTTTGCACGCGAAAAGAGAGAAGTTTGGGGATACTTTCTTTCTCTCCTTGTTTTTTTTTCTTTCTTTCAGGGCGGCTGGAGGAAGGGTTTTGCCCGGTCCTTGGCACTTTTCTCATATTTTTCGCCGCGTATATAGCCACGCTTTTCGATTCGTCGACTTCGCCGGCCTTTGTGCGAGCGAAAGTTTTTTCCTCTCCGTACTTTTTTTCCACCTCCCTCTCTACTAACTATTTTACGCGCTTAATCCTGACGGAAGTGACAAATTAATTGGATTTATTGATGAAGTTGACCGTCCGCGCTGATATTATATAGTTTGCGGTGAGAGAGCGAGAGAGTTCGGTAATGTTAAGTAATGTTTCTATGGTAACGAGCTGCTGCCGCTTGATTAAAGCTTTTTGCGAGCATATAATGCCCGGGGAAAAAAGTTTTCTCCTTTTGTGTCGCGTTTCAATCGTTTTTGTCGCTCTCACTCTTTTTCTCTCTCTCTCTCTCTCTCTCTCTCTCTCTTTCTCTTTCTCTTGCCACCATAGAGCTTAAGTATATAGAAAGAATGAGCGCACAGTCAAACGTGGAAGATTCTTTGCGTCTCGTTATAGTCGGCATTATTAAATTTTCCGGCTTCGCTGTTACATTTTTTCGCAAATTGCCTGTCTTCCGTGCGCAAGCATCTTCCAGGTAATTTATTGAGAACAGGGCAGGTATTGCGATGTTTGTAAAGCGCATTTGTCTCGACGCCACATTGCACAGAGACTGTGCATCGGTGATATTTACCCTGCCGAAGAATTTTAATATATCGACTAATCAATAAATTCCAGAGGACCCGGAACACGAGCTCGGGATCGATACCGCTCGTCCCGGTTGTTATTAGTTTAGGATAAATAATGTCCTATAATTTCCAATCACCTCTCTCGCTCTCTCTCTCTTTTAATTAAATCACGCCCGTGCGCATCTCCGTTCCCAGATTCAATTTATTTTTTCATTATAACTCTAGCGTGTGGGTATACGCGAGCCTTTCGCTTGCTTTTTGTAAGAATCGCTCTCGCATTGTAGCTTATATATATATAT
>JAPYZO010007295.1:0-21854 GCA_030522905.1 Torymus flavipes | reverse complement strand
CGTTCGAATTTCTATGAGGTAGGGGAGTGAACCGATTGTTTTACGATCTCTTTTTCCAGGGAGGAACGTAATTTTCAAAGTCAGACGCAGTAAAATCAAACGTTTGGTTGGACATTGAAAATAAATATCGCGTCTAATCAAATTAAATCAGTAGACTGAACTATTTCCTATATGCGAAACAGGCGCAATTATGTCTAAGTGTGTGGGTTACGGTTGTGTCTAATTTATTTGACAACAAAATGCCATCCTACTATATTGAAGAAAAAGAATTTCTCGTAGTAGTTAATTTAATTAAATATCAATGTGAAATATATCTATTTATTCCCTCAAACAGAAATGCAATCCCTATTTACTTATTCGTAAATATCTCCATGATTTAATCATTCGATTAAATGCATTAAATATATATACGTGAGAATTACTTTTTCGCAGAGTTATAGAGTTACCTGTATATAGTATAAGAAACTTGATATAACTTGTAAAAGAGAGTACCATAATTTAAGTAGAATTTCAATTGAATATAAAAAAGTATGATTGTAACGCATGATTGTCATTATACGCTGTTTAAACGCTATACTTATATATTATGGGAATTCCATTACAGCGAGTTATAACTGTGTACCGCGTCGTTCTCCCCATAGCGATAAAGACACTGGGCTTTCCCGCAGCTGTCGGTGACGGCGACGACACAAACCGACTGCTATAGTCTTTGGAGCGCTCGAGCGCGTGTACAGCCGCCACCTCACAGGCAAATCCTCCCACGCGAAGGGGGCGAAGATATCTTCGCGCTGCCGGTGCTTGCTGCCGGCGCGCAGCTTGGTCAGCGAACCCTAGCAGATTTATGGAGTCGAGTTTCTCTCTCTCTCTTCCTCTCGCGTCATCGTGATCTCGCTGGCTCGATCCGCGATCCCTAAATCTTTTTTCCTCCTCGCGCGCGCGCGTAGCAGTGGCGGTGGTGATTTACTCGCGCTCCAGCGGGAGAGAACGAGCTGCTGCTGCTGCTGCTGCCGGAGCGACGAATAAAAGAAACGACGAGCGCGAGAGAGAGGAAGGAAGAGGTACAGAGCAAGAGGAGGGAGGCACGGGGGACAGGTGCTCGATGCAAATAAGCGAGAGCTCGCGGGACGCTTAGGTGAGGAGAAGATAAAGGGGGAGAGAAAGAGCGAGCGGGAAACGAAGGCGAAGAGAGAAATCGCGGAGGAGGCGGGGAGGAGATCGTTGGATCGCGGAGGAAGCCGAGCACGCGCTCGCCGCCATCTTGGCCGAGTGAAAAGTGCGCGGGTGCGTCCACCTCCCGCGGCTCTGGAAGGGAGTGTCGCCGTCGTCGTCGTCGTCGACGCAGTGCAGTGCGCACACATCGACAGTGAGTCCTCGCGGCCAAAGAGACGGGGGGGACTAGGCAAAAGGGAGCCGGAGGTGGGGAGGGCGTCCTACCTTTACCGACTGACCAACCAAACGATCGTTTGTTCCCTCGGCTTTTAAAATGCTCGCTCGCTCGCTGCTGCTGCTGCTGCTGCTCGGGAATGGGGGAGAGAAAGGAGATCGCACATTGATCCGCGGGAGCATCGGCAACTAATTACGCAGATTTATGTCCCCATTGTCCATTGTCTCCGGAGAGCGAGCTGGCGTAGCGAGAGAACGAGAGAGAGAGAGAGAGTATAAGCCACGCGGGGACGAGGAGCAGGAACTCGCTGGCCACGAGGGAGGAAGGAGAGAGAGAGAGACACGATGCAGCAGGCAGCTTGTTTTTTTAGATAAAGAACGCGGAATTCGTAAGCGAGAGAGAGAGAGAGAGGCGGATAACGCAGCCGCACGCTCGCTGCACTACCGCGTTTCGCAAGGACGCACTCGCCCGCGTAAGGGATAGAGAGAGGTGGAAGCCAGGGCGGACCACCGGCATACGGCCCCGCCCGCTTCTTCGCACGGTAAATCGTGCGCAAGCGTTGCATCCCCCCCGCACCGCACTGGCCGCGCAGTAACTGCGTGCATCCCTTTAAGGAGGTGCAGCTATAGGCCGGTTATTTTTGCGCCTGACAATTTTTCCGCAGCCCGAGAACGTTTTGTTAGAGCTTCTGCCTACCTGCTGCCGAGCGATTTTTCCGTGCTACCGGCTCCGCATCGTATTAAGACGTTATCGTAAGGATCAGGCGTACAGCGTGTTACTTGTCTTTATTTACGACAGTGCCATACAAATCGAAGGAGCATTTTACATGGAGCTGTAGAAATAGCTTATAAAATATAATAACGCAACAATTGGTGTGATATAATTAAAACAACGTATGATAATTTCATAATCGCATAAAGTCACTTTCGTTTGTTCGAAAGAGGACTACGAGTAACCTGCGGGACCGTCACCGCGCAGAAGAAGAAATACGCGCAGTAGCCGTGCGCAATTTTGTCCGGCAATCGAGAACCGATCCGCTGTCGTCCCTGGCTTTTTCGTACCTCTCAACATCGGTACTTTCTCAGAACGTTGGAGAAAAAAGTCGTCCTCCCACCTCACTACGGGCCACGTGTAAAAAGAGCCCTCGAAGGGGCACAGAATGCGAAGAAGAAGAAGAAGAGGGGGAGGAGAGAAAAAAGAGGAACGAAAAGACGAATAATAAGAAGAGCTGAGCCCGGGGCAGTTCTCTCTCGCACTGCTTCCTACCGGCATGCAAATACCGTTCGCACGACCCGGGACGGGATCGTGGCCCCTATATTGGCAGGCCGCTAACAAGCCTCCTCTCGGGGGTTGACTCGTATCTCTCTCTCGCCTGCGCTGCTGCACGGCCCGCGCCTGTCCCGCACGAGAGAGGGCCCGACATCCGAGGCGAGAGATCGCTGCCGCGAGATATCCGCTCGCCTCCTGTCCTCGGGAGAGCGAGAGCGCTACCTCGCGCGTGCGCGCACGTGGAGAGAGAGAGCTACCCGCGCGCGATATATTAGCTCGCGCGCTCTTTATACACGCGCGAGCAGCCTATACACACACGAGAGAGTTGCTGTAATCTCTCGCGCTGCTGCTGCTGCTGCTGCTGCTCGTCCCTCTCTCGCGTTTTGATATATTTCGCGCGCGTGTCTTTTCTGCGTAATGTATTTTCCATTCACCATGGGCGGGGGAGAGACTTGCCTTCGAGACGCGCACGCGTCGTCATTTTTTCGTGGATAATTAATGGCCGCTGGTATGTGTCGCGAGCTCGCGGGATACGAAAAATACCTTAGCGTGCGCGCGCGGGGGGAGACTTTTCTCCGCTTTATTCTAATTACGTGAAATATCGCGTTACTTGAACAGAACTCGCGCGCGCTGCAATGATGTATCGCGCGCGGAGTAATGCGTCAAAGGGCGTATTTTTTTTTGCTCCAAAGAGCAACGAGCTCGCACGCGCGGACAAATTTATGCGATTCGCGTTGAGTTTTAAGCGGCTATGTATGTGTAGCCGGTCGGTATAAGTCTAAATATATTGACTCAAGGGTTTCTCTTTATGGCTTGCGTTCATAAATAAAAAACGAAAAGCTCGAGAAAATATTATATAATCGCAGGCGCGGTATAATACAAATATTTGCCGGACCCTCGCGCACGGATTTACGATTGTTAAACGTCTTCGAAGAGACCCATAAATTAGCTGGATGAACGAATTAATTTGCTCTGTAGATTACCGATAGCGCGCGCGACGATTAACCCCCTCTTTGAATTATCATTCTCCTCGCGCGCGCGCGCGCGCCTATCTTATCAACGCGACAGCGCAATGCAAGCCGCCTAATGCGTTAATAATTAGACGGCTTTACGCGCCGGGTATCACCCGAGTAGTCGGGTTTATATTTGTGTTTACATAGAGAGCGGCGGCAGGGAGCAACAGCAGCGCAAGCAAGCGACACCGACGGCGACAGAAGCAAGTGTTAGCGGGACTTAACTGTGTGTCAACAGTCGCGCTCTCCTGCGCTCTGCGTGTACGTGTGATGCGCGCGAAAACTTCAGTATAGTGCTGTAGCGTACGTGCAATTTGAAATGTCTAATGACGATTCATTTTTATAAGGATCGATCTCTTCGATCAGATGGTTCTCTTGAACTTTTCAAGTAAAAAAGTAGAGCGCTGAAAAAAAATGTGCTTTCAGCCATTATACGCAATGCTAATCTTATCAAAAATATGAGAGCAAGATTCGTATACTGATATTAAGTTATTTCGTTATGTCCAGTATTTAATATTCATTACGTAGCACAATAGATATTTTATCGTATAATTTCTACAAGAAAACAGTCTCAGAAGTTTATATCCTTAGCCTGACAATTACAGCGTAACTTATAGTTGTCGGATTACAATAAATTTTTAAACTAATATATCGCTTTCTCTTATCACTGATAATAATTAGTTATATAATAATGAGTGTTAATTTCTTCAAGTTAATTATATATTTTAAAACATTCCAAAGAAATACAGTGAAATATTACCAGAGAATAATGTTAACCGCAATTGCTTATTAATCTTGGTGTCTGTGAGACCAGGATCGAGTTACCGCAAATTTACCATAGGCCAATCACAGCAGGTGTTGAGATTGGCCAGATAATGTAATAAAGTAAAAAAAGAAGACAATAACGCTCGGATACAAGATGTAATGAATATACTTTTTGTACGCTTTGCGACTCGATATCCATCCTTCAACTCGCTCTCTTTCTCTTTCTCCGTTTCCATGAAGCGAAAAGCAACGGTACATAACAGTGCCTCAGCTCTCGCACAACAAAAGGCGGAGAAAAAAAAACAAAGACGACGGAGAAAAATCTGAAATAGAAACAAAGGCGAATCTATCGTCATCTCAGTCCAGGAGAATACAGGAGGACTGCGACGACGAGTCTGCAGCGCAAAGTACACGGCAGCCCGCACACGCGTGTGCATCAACGTAGAATAAAGGAGCAGGGGGCGGAGGAGAGGACAAGAAAGAGGGTGGGGTGGGGGGGCGGAAGGGCGAGAGATGAATTTCTAATGCACGGCAGAGTGACGCTGAGAGAGGAGAGCTGCAGCAGCCGAGCAGCCGCAGAGAGAGAGGGAGAAAGACGAGAGCTCGAGCGGACGGACGGACAGACGGACGGGCAGACAGACAGACGAACGAACGCGGACGGACGAGCGAGCGGAGTCGGATGGACGTACAGAAGAACGTGCAGCGCGAGAGCGCGCTTGGGAGGAGGCGGTGGAGGAGGATTGCGCCAGGCATTGTGATTCTCTCCCTTTCGCTCGCGGTTTGCTGCCAGCGAGTGACTGACGGCTGAATCCGCCGCCGTTCTCCGCTCCCGTCCCTCCAGCTATCTCCGTAGGGACGGGATGAAAAGGAGAGCGAGCGAGCGCAGGAGAGACTTCCTCGCTGCAAATTGGGACAGCGGATTGTTCGCAAGGGAGAGAGAAAGACGCAGTGATGCCCGGGCGGCGATCGAGTGAAAAAATATGTGAGAGCCGCGTAAGATGGAGGTGATTCGAGGCGAAAGTTCGAGGAGGGCCCGAGAGCCCCCGGATCTTTTTACGAGGATGAAGACGTAATGGGTTTTGACAGTAGCCGGGGCTTGTTTTACACTTTGACAGTTTACGCCGCGAGTTTATATACCCGGGCCCCGGCGAATTCCATCCTCGCGCCCGCTCAACGGGGTTCCACCGTTGCCGCTTAGCCAACTTGTCTCAACTCCTTCAATCTTTCATGCTACTCCTCTTTATTTATCACAAGATTTTTCCCACTTTCAACTCTCATCTTATTAGACGAGCAGTTTTACACTCAGTTGGAGCAAATTATGAAATATCCGGTTTGGACAAGCTTTTTTTATTATTGAATAATTTAAGGTTCAAAATATTTTTCAACCCATTGAATCTTTTGACTGTGCAGATCGCAAATCTGTTAAGTACAAGGCGACCCATAGCTTAAATAAATATTCCGAATTCTTTAAACAACTCGAATATATACAACTTTCGATCAATAAACTCCATCAATGGTCAAAGTATAAAATCAGCAACCGACAGTTGAGCACACATCCATTAATCTTGTCAGCGTATATATCCTACGCCCTTCGGTTTCGAAAATCCAAAAAAATATGACGGACAGATGATACTCTATTTGAGGATGATCGACACGTGCAATAATTCCTGCGACATCCATTTGTATCCCCCCCGAATCTCGCAAGTCAAAAAAGACACAAAAGCGTTGACATTTTGAGAAATCTCCCACAACGAGCACCTGGACCATCGCCGCCGCCGCCGCCGCCGCCGTTGACCTGTTTAAACGCCCGGCTAATGGAAGGATTTTTCGGGGCGTGCGCGGCGCATATAAACACGACAGATGCAGTCGGCCAACGAGAGACACTGAGCAAACAGAGGCGCAGAGAAGCTGCGGCGAAAAAGATCGGCTCATCGCTCACGCAAATGGTATTGACTCACGGTCACGAATCTCTACCGAATAGCTGTGCCCTCTTCTGCCGTGTAAAATTTTCGTATGAATATTATTCACGATGACCATTAAGAGTTGCTTTGTGCAAAAATAAAAGTTTCCGTCAAACTGTCTTCCTTTTCGCTTCTGTTATCATTCTTCTAGGATTGTTTGTGTTCGGATTTGCAAATTAAGTGGACAAAAAATTGTTTACCGCGGGAATTTTAAATAAAAAGTGAATAGAGTGATGAATTGATCAAGGCTATTTCAAGAAGCAGTTGGCTCAAAGAGAAGTGACGAATGTGACGATAGAGAAAAAGTAATGGAAAGATTCCTTGTTTTCATCAATATTTTAAGAAACTTGAATAACATTTCAAATGTTACAATCAATAGACTGTAAGAATTTTAGTACATAAACAATTATATTGTAAATAATTTATTAATAATATAATATTTCTGTTCAAGAATGACAAAACGAAGAAAGAATATAAAATTATTTTTCTATATTACAATGCGGCTCCCGACGTTCAGCCTGAAACTCAATACTTTAACGGACTTTGCCGAAGAATAGGCAGCCGCGTTTTATCCATCAATCACGCCAACGTTGATAGCATCATAAAGTGACAGCTGCCTCGGCTGGCCGAAAAATTAGCGATGCGCATATAATTTGCTAATGAAACAAGAGAGCCAGGAAGAGTTAAAAGCCCTCTTAGCCCGCGAGTCTTCCTCTCTTTCTCGAATCATTGTTTAAAATACAAGGAGGAGAGTCCGTCAAAGAAGCAAGAGGGATATATAAAAAAGCAGGGGAGAGAAAGGGATAGAGACGGCAAAAGAAGTCGTGAGCGCACAGATCGATAATTTAGTGAGGACGATGCAGCAGCAGCAGCAGCCGAGGGAGTTTGAAGTATCGAGACGGATTTCATCGTATTCCCTTTCTTCGCTTTTGTCTTGCTTTGTCCTCTCTCTCTCTCTCTTTTAACTCGTCCCGAAGGCCTTCGGACGTCACTCGGACCCGCTCGTGACTCACTTAGCGATCTATCCATCTCCCTCCGCTCGTTTTCGTCCTCTGCGCACGAGAGAGACAGAGGGAGAGAGGCCGCGTGCGACAGAAGACGGAGCACCTTCGCGTGGTAGCCTACCTGACTGATTGACTGATGAGGCGACTGTTATCCTAAGTCAACACTCACTCCATCAGCCCACCGAATTCCTCCTACCCGTCCGTCTTTCTCTCTCTCTCTCGCCCTCTCTCTCCTTTATTTTCTTCTTTTCGCGCGCACGCCCCGTATGTGTGTGTATATATATATAAAGGAGAGCGCGGCGATTCCACTCGCCGACAAATGTGCGATCGTGATCTTCCCGACTTTTCTTTGTGAGCGCGCGAGCGATCTCTTTATTTTTCTTGCGGGGATGTTTATCGTTCCTCGTTTCGACTGATTAGTGACCCGCCGGCTGAGTGTGAAGGAGAAGGAGCGCCCAAAGTATTATTATATCGCGAGTGAGAGAGCTGGGATTTTAGGTGAAGGTTCGCGCGGCTGATCGCTATGTGAGTGGGTGCATGTATAAACTCTGCCTCGGGGTATTTTTATCCTTTTGTTAATGAATTCGAGAGCGCGAATTGCGTGCGAATGAATTTAATGGGGCTCGGGTGTATCGATGTGCGCACTACTTTTTTGAAGTGCGGAGAAGAAATGCGGTTGGTGATTTTTAAATTGTGCGTAGGTATAAAAAGATTTGCTGAAGGAGTGTTCATTTACGAATTTATTGAAATACCCTTCATATAATAATAAACACAGATTTCTCGAAAGAAGCAAAACACGTCGTTGGTTATTCTATACGAAAATCAAATGAAACTAATAATAGCTCAATTATTGTAAGTAACCTCCTACAAATAATACGATACTATACAAATGAATAACCATTTTCACGAATAAAACCTGGCTCAGTGCTTTATAGAAAAAACTTTTCATTGTCGTATACCCCTTCCTTGTACATCGAGACACAATTGAAAACTCGATTGAAGTTTTAGCCCTCGAATTTTCATTTCTCGTCCATCGAATTCCCGCCGCCTCGCGCGCGCGCTACTCGCATACAATAAAATTTCTATTTAAACTTCTCCTTCCCCTCCCCTACCTTCCCACTCTTCCTTCTTCCAAATTCCTTTCAGATCGAGTGCGGATTTCGGCGGGAGAGCGCCCGAAAATTGTTAAAGTCGCGCGACACGCATATTGTGCCGCGCGAGACAACGAAAGAACTTTCATTTTATCCGCCGATGTCTTTCTGCCAGTCGGGATATAGACAAAAGCGCGAATCCCTCGGCAATCAAGCGCCACCCTCTGCCGGCGTCGGATTTTTCCCGCGTCCCGTCCGACTGTCGTTGCATACGCGAATTCGGGGAAAATCTGAAAACTGTTGCGAGTGGATTGCCACGCGTTGTCATCTCGCGAGGAGCTGCTGCTGCGAGAACTTATTAAATGCAAGGAGCAGGATGTCGCTGTGTCGCGGCTGATTTCTTCATATGCCTTTGTATAGAAGTCGTTGAATGCTCGCAGAATATCAATTTAAAATGTCTTTTGTCTCTACCCATAATAGATTTTTCTAATACAAACTTTTATAAATTTAACATTGTATTATTCGAGAGAATCTCAAGTATCAATTTAAAGCTGCAGGATTATTCTGAAAAATCGATATTCGCCCCTTTTGAATGTGCACCGCAATTTTGAATTTTACGATTTTTCGAAAAAGAAAGTTTTATGTGTACTACTCTTATACGATTCATTGCATACAGAGGCTAAAAGTTGGCAGAGAACAGAGCATGCGTATGCTGCGTTAATGGCACGTGCGATGCATCCGACGTTCAATGTATATAAAACTTGCTTTGTGCGGGAAATTCAAAATGTTTTGAGTGAGAAAAAATAAAGTAAAATCATATTTTGTATAAAATGCAGAAACAGAAATTATGAGGATATAAATTGAATAAAAATGTTATATAATACATTATAATTGAAAAATATTATTACATTAGCCGAGCCCTAAAAAAGATTTCATTACAATGAATTATTTAACATATACAATCTATAGCCCTATTCGTTTCTATATACCACCTATAACCGTGATGCGATCAATGCTTTTATTTAATCGCAGTAAACGCGTTTAAAAAATAACGCGTGGGCAGCGCAGGGTGAGTGTATATAAAGCGACCTCGCCTCGCCAAGTCGACTCGAGAGAGCGAGTGGCAGCAGAGACGTCGGAGTGACGCTGAGTGATGGACGGAAACTTCTCGAAACGAGAGAAGAGCGCGCGAGCGCGCGTCTCGGGAGAGATATAGAGTCGGAGAGCGAGGCGAGGCGAGTCGAGCGAAAAAAGGAGGAAGGCGTGTGTGCAGCAGTCCAGTTCTCTCTCTCGCCTCTCCGCGCCTCTGCATTCGATCCGCGGGTTTTTGACCCTTGCGCGTCGCGCCCAAGTTATTATGTACACACGCGCGCGTAAGGAGGGAGAAGAGAGAGAGAGAGAGAGAGACGCGGAGATGGGATGATTTAGGAGCACGGCTTCGCAGAAATCGCGTGTAGTTTTGGCACGGCGCGTCACTTAATGATAATTCAAAATTATGGCCGTCGCGCGAGCGCCGCCAGCCCGAGTGATAATACGAATTAGCGCGGGGGACGGACGCGCATACTGCACCGCTGTGTCTTTTTACTTTCGTCGCCTACTACTGCCTCGAGTCGGCTGTGCGTTTGAGAGGCCCGGGGAAGAGGCGCGTAATGAAGTACACGGTTTCTCTTTGACCGGCGAGGAATTCCAGAGAGTGGATGATGCGTATCGCTGATTGATGGCCCGCTTCTCGCCGGAGAGAGAGAAAGAGAGCCGTTCCTTGTTTTCTTCCCTGATTAAGCGTCATTGATATTTAATTTAATATAAAGCACTAGGCAGGGTGCAAGATTAATGAATCTACGGACGTGTGGACTTGAGAAAAATATATGTATAGGATAAAGTGAAAGAACGAAACTTTCGTTATTGAAAAATGTGGAAAAAAAGTTTTTGTTTTTTAATCAGCATAATGCGTCAACTAGAGGTCTAAGAACTTTAAGTGAGAAGCCTAGTCCCTAATAAATCATTTTCTGTTAGAATGCTGCCTACACTACCTCGACCGACCTCAATTAACATATTTTGATGAATCGGTGACAAATTTATGATAAACTTTACATATTAAATAGCGCCGTCGGAATAAAAGAGAAATAAACGTCCATTCGGTCGTCACTTCCGTGCACAAAACGCAATAAGTTATATCAATCAGCTATTAAGTCAAATGAATTTTACGCTTGGCCTCGAATGAATATTATCCTTCCTGCGCTACGAGGCGTCACATAACCCGTGACATAATACTTCGGTCCCATCAGCATTTGATGAAAATCGTTCGGTAACTCGCCGTGAGCTTTGCAAAGCCAATAGCTATTAGCTGTGCTCCTTCTGTCTTGAGCTCAATGATGTAGGCCTGATGCAGGCACAAAGAAGCGTGACATCACGCCTCGAGTGTAATACCGAGCGGCTTCAATGGAAAATAAGTAAGTCAAATTCATTCGCGTTACAGCCTAAATACAAGCGCGCGCGTTACGTCAGGGATTAAAGTTTGTCAATGCTTGATCGTAATAGGTTATTATTCAACGTCATTCAAATACTAACACAAACGCGCGCCGCGGCTCAATGAAATAATTGCGTAATTCTGGAAAAGCTCGGGATATTCCGAAAATTGTTAAACGGATAACTGACTATAAGATCGCCAAGTGAATAAGGAATATTACATAATGAGTCGACAATACCTACGAGGGGGTTATGAAAGAGTGGGAAATATAGATCGACATTTTGGTCAATGAGAAATTATATCAGTGGGTATTCGCTTTTAAGCTCCTACCATTGTGATTCTCTTGAACTGAACGGCTAACGTAAAAGAAATTTATATTGTTCACATAATTGTACACGCAAATCGATTTATAAAAATGTATATTTAATTATGCGGGGTTATGTCAATTGTTTCATCACAATAACACAGTAATTACTTTTTAATCTACAAAACATATTTTCCAGCTCAGATATATAACTCGCTCGGTTGCTTGCTCGCTTGCACTCCCGTATAAGCGTTGCAAAGCGAGCAAATCCTGTAAAGCAAGGATTTTAACGGGTATACAAGCGCGCGTGCAGCGCAATTGTCGGTCATCTCTCTTCCGGCGCATTAATGCGTAGAAGCGGCCGGTCTAGATGGGCTCTCTCCTCTCTCTCTGGCGTGCGCGAGTCGAATGATAGATGGATGCGCGCGTTTCTGCGTACGTCCGTTCGTCCGCGCGTGAGAGAGCGAAAGAGAGACGACGAAGGGAAGAGGCCAGAGCAGCAGCCGCCAGTGCAACAGGCGACGCAGTGATGATCGATGCGAGGCGATGCTTTACGGAACGCGAGCGCGCGAAATCCGCGGCGGACTCGTTTTTTATCGTCGGTTGATGCAGCAGCAGCCCTGCTCCCGACAGCGTGCAGGCCGCTGACTACAAGTAGGATGCAGTGACGAGGTGCTGTTGTTTCATGGTGCATTGCTGCATTCAGTCCCTCAAATTGCTCGATGTTGGGCGAATACGTATACACCTTTGATTCGCGGTTCCTTTAATATTTATGGACTAGAAAGCCAATCTATTTTTATTATAATATTAGCACTTTGGACAAAATATTGCTTGAAATATTATTATATCATAGAGTTGGTATTTCTAAAGATTTGCTATATCATATACTTTTAACGTGACTTCTGCTATCATGTTTTAATAAACAAAACATCGACATTCCTCGGCGATTGGAATAAATAATGTAAATAAACACTACAAAAAAGGTCCTTGATTTTAGCAAAAAGAGACGATGCAGTATGTGCAGAGAAGCGGAGTATATTTTACTAAACTGCCTCAGTATATAATACTCTTTAAGAGTGATTTATAATTTTTTCTCTATATACACCTGCATCCTGTTCTATATCTTTCTCTCTCTCTCTCTCTCGCTCCTTCTTGGGCTGCATCGATCGAGCGAGATTCAGGGGAAAAATAAAATCCGCGCGCTGGGCAGAAAGGTGTGTGTGTGTATACTCCGCGAAATTCGCTCGCGGGCGAAAGAGCGGGAGAGAGAAGGAGATTAATTGTACAAGAGTAACTGGCGCGTCAAAGTGATTAATAACGTAATTAGTGATTTAAGGTCGAGGGCGCGCACGAGTGAATTGCGCGACTTTTGATTTTATTAAATGCAAATTGATTCAGTTGAGCGGGGACGTCAGGAGAGCAGGAGATTTATCGTGAGAAGCTCACTTTATAAACATTCCTTTTACGCCCCGTGAAAAAGCGGATAAGCCGGTAATCACTATTATCGCAAAGGGGGGACACCACCGATGTATATGAATTTTTACTGAAACTTGACCTGATTTCACATTTTGACACTTTGAAATCACATCGTTCATTCTCGTGATTTATTTCGAAGAGGCCCGTGTCGCAATTATTGATTGATTATTTTGCTCCGATAAGTGCACCAATGTTACAGGTATTCGACCACGCGTGACCTGCCACGTATACAGCTATACATATTATGGAATTCCAAAAAAACATTTCGGCGTCCATTAAGTTTTTGCAAAATAAGCTCCGAGCCTCTCAGTAAAATTGAAGAAAAGACAAAAGCGAATGAATCAAATTCATTAAAATAACCTTCCTGTTTAAATATGTAGATCTTACGAGAATTAACCTAATTTTATTCCATACTGGGTTGAGCCACTGCTGTATTTAGCACTAGTTAAGCAAGTGTTTAAAACTGTCTGTTACAAAACCTTTCGAGATAATCTTTTTTCATTTTTGTTTGATACGTTCTTAAAAGAAGAATTTATCAATACTTTATAAGTATTTATTTCTATATGTAAATTTGTCGGAAAAAAGTTAAACGCATCAGTAATGGCATAAGAAGATCTTACCGTGAAATATTACAAAAACAAATTATCCCGAGTATATACATGAAGGCAGCAGCCGACAAGCTCTCTCTCTCTCTCTCTCTCTCTCTCTCTCTCTCTCTCTCTCCCTCTCTCACGTGCTCTTCTCGCGGTCTCGCGTAAAAAGCGCACCGCGGGCGTAAAGGCAATTCACTCGAGCAATCTAAGAATCTAATAACCGCAAAGCGACCTACATCATCACGGCCGACACCTCCGCTAACAATGCTATCAAGCTCAATTCAGGCTGATTGCAGCGGACAGTGGCTCACCCCCTTCCTCTCTGCTGACTCGATTCGTTTCTTTTGCGCGTCCGATGGAGAGAGAGGGAGTGAGAGAGAGAAAGACAGCCCCCCTCAACTGACAATGTGCCACGAGATCTTAGCTGGACGTGAGCGAGCTCGCGAGGAAGCCCAGAAAGTGCGGACACGGATAGAGAGACAGAGGAGTGAGATGACAGGACGATGCCTTCATCTTGTCTGTCTCGCTCCCTTTCGCCGTGCTGCTCTCCAGAGTCTCTCACTCTCTCTCTCTCTCTCTCTCGCCCCTTTTTTCCTATCTCTGTCAATCACTTTCCCTCTACCTGGACACGTTGCTTTATCGCGCGCTCGCTCGCCTTCTTCTTTCCGCCTGTCTCTTTTTCTCTAATTCGCCAGCTGCCGGGCAATGCTCGTCTTATATATATATTTATACCTGTGATGGAAGCATGAATTCATTACTTTTTTTTATCGTCTCTCTCTCTCTCTCTCTCTCATTTGCGCCCCTTCTATTCACTTTTATTATTGCTGTTTCTATTAAACCTTAATTAAGTCTTCGTTTCTCCATCAGTTAGTGTTTACCCCCTTAACAACTTTATTTATAAATATACGGATTATTCAAACATCTAGAGATTTTTCACGCCGATATTATACATTTTACAGGGCTTAAGGAATTCCTACATCCAATTAACATAATTAAAGTAACACGACATAAGGTATACACCGAAATGTAGAAATATGATTTCACCATATATACGAACTCTCTTTCTCTCTCGCAAGAGAAAAAGGTCAAGTGCGTCACGGCCCATCAGTATGTACGTGCCCTCACATCCCGAATGCCCCCCAGATCGCTTTGTAACGCAGCGCGCGGAATTCAAGCAGGTGCAGCCACACACGATCATCGCGCTCGCGCCTCATTTCGGCAGGGCGTGCACCGTAGCGCGTATAGCTGTAAGCGCTCCCGCGACAGCGGCGTCGACAAGTTCTTCAGTCTTTCTCTCTCTTCTTCGCGTGTCGCTCAGTGTGCCGGCCGACAACAATAATTGTTAGCGAGAGAGAGAGAGTGTAGCGCGCGAGCTGTCACTCGCTACGACGCCGGAGCCGGCGACGTCGACGCCCGCCGCCGCCTCGCTGTGGCGACGAGAGAGAGAGGATATATTAAGAGAGAGGGAAGATTCCAGGCTATTTGCGGCAACCCGCCAACAAATTCTCTCTCTCTCTCTCCCTCTCGCGCGCTCTCTTAACGTGTTATCGTTTACTCGGCTCTGTTTCCTCCGCCCGTCGTGCTGCTTTTCACCAGCCATTGTGTGCGTGTGATGTGTCGGTGTGTATGTTACGCGCGTATCGCGCGAGAGCTGTTGGCACTTGTCTTCGCGCGCCTCGCCAGCGAGATGGATTGACGCGAGTTTGGGTTTTGTGTTTTTTGAGCGAGGCAGCCCCGCGATGTCCCGATAATTGACTTGGACGAACAATAGCTTTGGGAGAAGCTCTGCGCGCGTGCGCGTTTCAATTGTATCATTCCGACATTTGAACTACTGTACGGTTTGGTTTCGAGAAATTTAAAGCTATAGCGCCATATGATTATTGCGTGCCAACATATTATTTAACTTGGTTTATATTCAAGTTGGCCAAAATAAACATGAACATTTATGTACTATAATTCTTCATATATTTGTCCGAGTCATATGTAGCTTATGAACGTATAAGTATACGAGATACTTATATAACTGGATTCTCAAAGTACAGAACTTACAAGGTAAACACTACAAATCTGCAATAAGACTGCAATTTGTATCTTTACTCAACTTGAATAACGAAGCGACGATAGAAGGTTAAAAAGACACTGACGTTTCTGCAAGAGGATATACTATACATACTCCCATACGAATACGTGAACCCGAACCGAGCGCGCATGCACGGACCTATCCGCAAAAAAGGAGACGTAACTCACGTCAAAGCACACGATTGTTCGAGAAAATTTCTCCATTATTTATAACGGGCGGTGCGATAAATTGCATCTTAAATGCCCCTGACGCTCTCCCGCCTAAAATCAACGGCCGCGCGGGTGCGCCAAAGTAAACTTAGAATTCCTTTCCATCTCACTCATATGCTCTCTTTGCGTAATATACGCGGCGTACCTGCCGCTAATACGAGACACCTCGGCATTGTGCTCGACAAGCGAGGGGTGAAAAAGCGGGCCGGGGCTTGAAAAATCGCTCGCGGAGAATCGAAAGCAAGCGCGTTGACTGCGCGGGCCACATCTTAATCCAAGAGAGAGAGAGAGAGATAGAGAGAGAGGCACAAGTGCAAGCACGCCAGAAGAGCTCGCGTCTTCGAGGGCTAATGGATACAGGCGAAGACGGATAGAGAGGAAGGGGGAAGCGCAAGAGGAGATGTGGCGCTTCGTCTTCGTCGTCGTCGCCGAAAATAGAAACTCGCGCGAATGAGCGGCCGACGGACCGATCCGTTCTAATAAATATTGTGTCAACATAAATAAGCGCTCGTGAGCGAGCGCGTGTGCTCGTATGCGGGCTCTCGCACTTGCGCTGCTCGGGAGAAGTGGCGGGAGGGAGAGAGAGAGAGAGAGACAGTCGCTTAGCGTGTCGTCCGGATGATGGACGCTTGATGTACAGAAGGGCAGGTGCGTTGCTGCTGCTGCTGTTGCCGCTGCCTCTGCGACACACTGTGTGCATCGCCTCTGCCTTTTACTTTTCTGTCTTGTTACTGTGATTCACGGTTCCAGGGTTTTTTAAAATGTTTTTTTTTCTGTTTTCTACTGTTAGAATATATATATATATATATATATCTATGTTGAAAAGAATTTTTTTAATTGTTCTAAGAAAATAAATATATATAGTTTTATAAATGGAGAGTAATATATTAACAGACACTTTGAAAAATGATAATATTTTGCGACTCGTCAATTATAGTTAAAAAGAAAAGTTAGAAAAAAAAATGGAAAATATTATACTAAAAAAGTCCCAATATTAATCCAGCAGGGGCAATTAATTAGCGATTCGCCGTTACCTCGAGAGCGACACCATATATACAGAGCAGCTCTCTCCGTAGGTGCGGCTGCAAAGTTCCGAAACCACATTAAAAATTCCCTCGCGAGCGATAGTCAAAAGGCCCGGGCAAAAGCGCACCGCAAATTTCCGAGGTTCGTTTGCGCGCTCGCGTTGTCGCTCACGCTTAAAGCGCTTCATTATTAATCGGCCCCTGTAATCGCGCCTTTCCCCCTAAGCCTGCCCTAAGAAATTCACGAGAGTGCGCGAGGGCAAAGGGCGAGCTATCAAGGCGCCGTGCCGGAGCGACGTCCGACGCGCAAAATCCGTCCGAGCGACGTTTAAAGGGATATGAAGAAGCCGCGCGAAATGGTTTAAGTCGCCGAGTTTTTGGAGTCGGGAAAAAGGGGCCAGCGAGTAGTATTAAGTGCAGTATTTTAGCTGGAGTTACCTTATTTTCTGTTTTTTGCATATATTTATGAAAGTGTTCGTTTGTTACTTATGATAAGAACATTATATACTTTGAACCAACTTCATCGCAAAAGGCTCGCACTAGCGTTAAAAACCTAAAACTCATAAAACTGCGGGCTGAAAAGAAAAACGCGGACTTTACGACGGTCGTTCCGCTTACTCGCCGCAGTGCAAACACGCCATAAGCAGCGAACGCGCATGTGTCAACTTTTCACGTTTCATCAATTTCTACGACTCTTGTTACTCGGACGCCCGAGGGAAAGCGCAATGAGGGACGCAGAGCTTGGCGGTGACGTGCGCGTGCTCCACAGCTTGAGTTTCAATTCTCACCGCATTTCGTTCTCGCGGTGGTCGCGCTGCTGCCCTAAAAATATAACGCGCGTCGCTAATACGCGTTACAGCATATAGCTACATGTGTGCGGTTCCAGTGACGGAATCGACAAAGACGGAGCTGAAAAGAGTGAAAAGCGCGATTACAGGGTGACTTTGGCGAATTTGAAACTTTCTTTAACGACGTGTGGCAATAAATTGAATTACTTACAAGGTACGAAATTGCAAACAGATGCCGGGTCTGTGGGCAATAAAATTAACATTTTCCTAAAGTGCTGTAATCAAATAATTTACACGTTTTATGATAATATCGCAGGTAAGTTTTGACAATGAAATGTAAATGATTACTTGCGACTTTGGTCGTAAAATTCTTAATGTCGTCCAAGTATCAAGTTCGGTTTTGCAGTATTAAGTTCTGCATTAAGTTCAAATAGATCCTATCTGCGACGAGGTATTTTAGTAAAGGGCAGCTCCTAAGCACCGAGGCCTTTTACAATGGAAACACTCAAGTGACGATGTTACATCTTCGTAAAGTACACAAGTACTCGCGGCTATAAATACTTGAACCTATCATTAATTTGAAATCTCATAAAAACTTTCTAATCGCTTTCAAGGAATATATAAGCTACACTTTTATTTTAAATAGGCACAAGATATAGTAATTTAATCTTATTAGTTATGGTTATATTAAAAACAGTGTATCAGGCACTTGCATAAAGTTTTTCCTTAAGTAAAGATAAAATATTTTAGACATCATCTCTCTCGAACTCGAATCCAGTTCAAAATCGTTTCGAATCAAGTAACACCGTGTCACATAGAAATGAATGAGAACTTTGCACATTCACCCATCGAAAACCGTACGACTTCCTGAACATGCTGTCGAAGGCGCCAGCTCGTTGCAACGAGCAAAAGAAACCCTACCACCTTCGCGAAGAAAAAAAGCTCACCCAAAAAAAAACGAGCAGTAGCGCCGAGAATCCGCGGCGAGCCAATTACCACTCGTGCGCGCGCCTCCGCTCGTCTCTCGAAGTGCGAAGCGGTCGTATAGTAATGAGGGACACTTGAATTCGTACGATGGAACAACGTGTCGATCTGATACGCCGCGAGAGAGAGAGAGAACGAGCAAGAGGAAGGGGACGGATAAGGATGTGCACGGCTCGCGAGCGAGCGAGCGAGAGGCGCGATGATAAAGTGCCGCGGCAAAGGGAGAAAGGTACATATAGAGAGTGCGGAGTGAGCGTAGGACGAAGTTCGTGTTAATAAGATTGTCTAAAATTCCGCGCTGGACGTGCGAATTCCGCGCCGCGTTGTTTATGCGCGGATGCCGTGATTTATCGAGCGTGCATGCAAGTGTATGTGTGCGTATGCCGATATATAGCCATTGCCTTTTTCGTCGCAAAAGACAGCGCGCAAAAGTATATATCCAAGACGTGTGTATAATTACTGCCTGCGCGGAGCAACTTTTTACTCATGGAAATATCAAGAATAAATTTTGCAACTTTGTATTTTAATTCATGTGCAGCGTGTGACGAGTAGATGGCCGTGTCAGGCAATGTTATAAAAAAAAGAGGGGCGAAAAGATTATTATACATACCACCTGTCGGTCTACATCTAATTGCTTATTGCATGATTAATAATCTAAGGGAAAAAAAGCAAGCTGCAGCCCGCAAGATGAAAACCAACATTACATATATATATCCTGCCGCGGTGCGCGCGACAGTAGTAGCGGCACGTTCCGCGAGCGTGCATAATTCGATCAGGAATGAAACTTTGTATCAAGCCCCTGTCAGTCGTACATCAGCCGGAAAGCGCAAATCAGAGGAGGGAGATTAGCCGTCGAGATTAAGTGAAAGCGCGGTGGAGCTCGCACGCGGCTATCGCAACCTGCGCGCGCGCCCCAAAAAGACAGCGTCGTTGCAGAGAGCCCGGGGAGAAAGAAAAGGAGAAGAGAGAAGGCGGAGAGTGCATCGAAGGGAGGTCGAAGAAGAAGGAGGTGGTAGTCAGTCAGAGAGAGAGAGAGAGAGTCGGCCGCTTCTCTCTCGCGTGCAGGGGGCTGAGACTCTTTCTCTCTCTCTCTCTCTCTCTCTCTCTCTCTCTCTCTCCGCGGAGCAACAGATTTATGCGACACACATGCGGCAAGGCGTATAACTCACTCTCGCTCGCCCATAATATCCTCCCTTCACTCCCTCTCTCTCTCTCTCTTTCTCGGCGGGAGCGATCGAGAAGGATACATACTCTCCGGACCCCGAACTCTCTGCGTGTATGTGTGCACGAACCTTCTTTCTGCGTCTGTCTCTCGCTCGAGGGAGACAGACGAACGCGCGCGCGCACACACGCACCGAGAGCCGATCTCTCTCGTGTATCCTACACGATATTTATTACGTATCGGGATTATGTTGTGTCAGTGGTGCTCACATCGGGCCGAGCAGCGATATAGACTGCGCGCGCGGACTTTCTCACGATCCGGCTTTTTGGGATGCGCAGTCCGTGGGTCCTATATATAATACACGCGCGCATTTATATTGCCACGCGAGGCAATAAAATTCTGTGCTTGCCTTTTATCGCGTTACTTCACCCACGATTAAATAATAATGTAGACAATATATGCGTTAATTCAAATATTTCTTTAACATAAACTTTTAGGAAACCAATTGAAAGAACTTGAAAAGATTTTATGTATAGTTTAACAAATCGTGACCGCTGTTATTCGCATCGAGTTTGCGATTCATTGAAAGCAATGGGCTTATGTAACCAATTCCTCAAGAACAATAACAGAATAAATCAATCAATGACAAATGCCATTTGTTTCAAGTATACTCGCGGCGATGCCTCCAAGAGTCAACCCCTTTTTCGGCAGTGCGGAGTAATTGTCCCCAATACCGAGAACAACTTTCAATGTATATATACGCATTGTATATAAAGCCCGTATTTATAAATCAAAGTTATTTACCTTGTTACACTTTAACAACTCTATCTCTATCCGCGTGCCCGGCAACAAATTGATATTTCAACGGCAATATCGATGCGGATTAAAAATTTTTACCACGATCACTCGCTCGCACCCACAAAGCCCCGTGCCATATGCCTGCATAGTAATAATTCATAAGCTCATCGCGTTTTTTCATCTCTCGCCAACACGATCAGAGAAAAGTCACACACACACGTACACGAGCGGCTCGCGATAATTATCTCGTCGAAGAGCGTGACGAAAAGAGTGCTATTTCTAAATCGCTCTGACCTGAATTTCGCGCGACAAGTTTATTAAAACTCGCGCAGGCTCGCGAGATAGAGGGAGGGGAAAAGTCTCCTATAGAGGCGCAGATGGCCGTAAAGGAGAACTTTGATTTTCATCGATACTGAATCGATGATTTATGCCTCCTGCATTACATCTACGCCCACACTTGACGAAGGTGTGCTAGGCGTGTCGCACCCAGTATAAGCATACGTACACACACACACTTGCGGTACATACACATTCGCGCGCGTAACTAATTGCACATTAGGCGGGAATTAATCGCTCGCAGCTCGTGTACCCGGGGATCGCAATTATAATCTCCGCGACTAGGAATGCGAAACGTAAAAAGCGGATACTCGCACCGCCTTGATTTATAGGCGCGTCTTTCGACGTTTTCTATATGTAAGCGCAGCGCACACACATGCACTCTTCCATGACGAGGTGTATCTTTCTTCCCTTGATTAACAGCTTTTGTATATGATATTTCTTGGCCTATACGTGCATGCGTGTCCTTTTGCCCATGGTGAGCGCGCGGGCATTTGTTTGACGCGCGCGCTGCAATTTAACCGTCGCTGGCGATTATGATGAAAACGCGCTTTCCCGCGTGGAGTTTTGAGTTTCACTGTAGTATATACGCAGGAGAAATATTAGGAATCTTTGGTGCCCTTTGAATGCACGTACGATGGTTGATCGATTTTAAGAATTGAATTTAATAGCAGAATATATTATTCTCGATTAATGACACTTGCAATTACAAGTAATAGTCTATGCCTAATTATCGAGAATTCAAGAAAATGTATATTTTAGAAGCAAAATAATAATTGCATGATCATGAAAGATTACGGTTGATAAAACTATGCAATACTATGTGTTGGTCAAGTGTTGCATTATGTTGTACAGTTTCACTATTCAGTAACTTAAACATCTGCGGTGTTAATTATCGTCAATCGCTTTCAATGTACCAAAATGAATTTCTGCGACATCACATGAATAATAATAAGACTATTATCCTCTATTTCCAACCAAATTCTTTATCACTAGACACGTGTATAGATCATATATAAATGTGCACTACAAAAGCTATAATAAAACTTCCATTTAATTAAACTCATCGTCAAAGGCACGCACAGCTGATCGCGTGAATACATTGTGGAGCAAAAATGACGCAACATGCCGGCATCGGAGAACAG
>JAPYZO010007292.1:0-14379 GCA_030522905.1 Torymus flavipes | reverse complement strand
TTGATTAAAATTATATCACGTTTATACTAATATGTTCATGTTGTTGATATTGATAATGATCGGTATTTTTTCCTACACTTTGTATTTGCTTAATTACTAAGTATCAGCGTGTTAAATTTATCTTTTTATTTATTCAAATAATTAAATAAATGCAGAAACATTTTATTTACAAAAAAACAAGTCCAAAATTGCATAACTTTTTCTGCCAATTTCTTTTTTGTCGGTCAAAGAGTTCCGCTTTTTTAGTGATTTGTCCATAAATCCACATTTTCACGGCCTTACAAAATTTTTCGTTAAATCAGTTGAAACCAAATATCGCTAGAATTAGTCGAAACCCCGCTTCCCAAAAAATTCCAGCCATACATCCTAATTCGACAATAAATCTCGATAAAACTCTCTCCTGATCTCGATTTTTGATAAATCATTTTCAGGACGTTCACCAGGCCTCATTATACTTTCCACGCGCAGCGCCAACACGACTAAACAACCAAACGAACGAACCTAATACCAAAAGCGACCCATCATTTCTCCTCCTTTTCTTTCTTCCCCTCATTCATATGAAATCCCGGCCGGCGATCCGTCGTTCACTTACCACGAAAAAGATACACACACACACGCACGAGGAAGCGAATCCCAAGGAAAAACGTTAACACGCTGTAAACGAGCGGAAGGTCGAAGCGGCGAGCGTGATTCGCAATCTAATCGCCGGGTGGAAGAAAGGAAGACCCGGTCGCGAGATACGAAGGGTCGTATATGGCCTATGTATCCCGCGAGCAAGAGAGAGCAAGAGAGGGAGAGAGAGAAAGATGACAAGGGAAAAACTCTCAGAATGCAATCCGCTGGTCGGCCATTACACTTAGAGGAGCGGCGGAGGACAGGAGAGAGAGAGAATACTACTGTTACTACTGCTGCTGCTGCTACTACTGCTGACAAAGCAACTGTTGTGCTGCCTCGGAGACAACCGATTTTCAAAATTCCTCCCGATATCGTCTACGCGCTTCCTCTGTTTATTGCCCGGCACTGGCTGTTTGTGTCTGTGTGTGTATTTTTGCGAGCTGCTCTTTCTATTCCAGCGCGTGCATTTCGTAGATTGCGCGAGCCGAGAGAACGGGGAAGCGAAAGAGTTTACAGGGCTAGGTGGAGTGTTGTCCGATTACGCGAGTCGATTTTTGCGGAAGGGATTGGGAATTATTGATTATTTCATCGTACAAGCCATATGATTAATCTATTTATCGTAGTGAGAGATTGATTTGTTCAAATAGATAATGAAATTACATTGTTAGATTTCGATATAAATATTTGGCAATTATCAATTACGTGTGTAATAATGTATGTTGTATTGTAACATTAATTTATGAATATAATAATAGATATATACTGTTTATGCTTCGGTTATTTTAGGTTTAATTTAATCAATAACAAGAGTAAGTTGTTGACAAACAGTCAGCACCAAAATGTACTTTAAAATCACTCTCATTTTTTTATTATTTGTATAATTTTGAAACTTGAAAAATACCAGGCCTTGGGCAAGGCAGCGATAGTATAATAGTAGCAAAGTCAGTTTGCTACTGTGCTGTCAAAGTTGTTAGCAACGTATTTTATACTCTGAAGATAGTTTTATCGGATGTTTTTATACAGATATCGTAACACTGTTATGATAAATGTTTAAATTAAGACTTTCGAGGAAAATCCTTATCTAAAAATTATAGATATATTCATTGTATTAATGTATCATCAAGTTTTAGTTTTAACATTACAAAGAGAATATTTTTTTTAAAACATCTATCAGTATATTCCCATAAACGAAAATGTTAGCACAAAAAATGTTTGGGGTTTTTTTAGTTGTAAAAACTTTAATAGTTCTTTATAAACGGTTTAAAATTTTCTCTAATATTCTAATCAATCATTTTATTCATTTTTTTATACATTATTTAAAAATTAGATCATACCCGTTATTTTATTCATATTTTATTGATAATTTAAAAATTAATACTTTTTAATCTTAATAAATGAATGTTATTAGAATTATGTCAGAAATTAGTCAATTATAAGTTAGAGTAAGCCACGTGCCAATGAATTGGCAACGGTTTGTTTTGTTTCCATTTATTATACAGCATTACAAATAACATCGAATAAAACTGAAATTTAATCCTAAGGTCAATGAATGATACTGCGAGGGTATTAATATATCATGAAAATATAATGCATCATCTTATCCAATATTACGCATGACGTGAATTATTATTACTTTTGATTTATATGCCGAAATTATTCCTGCATTGTTACATTTCGAAATTTTGTTAATATTCCGGTCCACCAATATCGTAATGGAAGGGAGATATTTTTAAAATTTGAAGAAGATTACAAACTTTTTAAGCTCATTAATTACATTTTGCCTCGTTATTTATAAATAATTTTTTCGTTGAATAAATAAGAACGATAAGCATTTACTCGCGTATAAAGTATAGCCTCTCTGTTAGAAAGTTTATAAATTTACGCTTAATTATAAAAATGAGATCGTAAAATAAATTTGTTCCAAAGCGACAAGGACTAAATGGCTCCAAAACTTCGTACATAGTAATTATCTCTCTATCTCAAGTCCGAAGGTACAACGCAAACAAATATTTTCGATCTTCTTACTTTTGTCTCAAACTCTTTCCGCCGAAACTTTTCCCCCGGCGACATTTACTAATACCCATCGGAGCAGAAGAAGAACCAGCAGCAGCACCAGGGGCCATTCGGTGCCTTAACGAACGACTCTCTCCCAACATTTTGCAGTCGCCTCTGACTTTCGTGCCATTATGAAACTGTGACCCGATAAGGAATCAGGACCAGCAGCAGCAGTGCTCGCCGCTACTGCAGTCGAAAACTCACTCGCTCGCTTATATTTTCTGTTTCCCTTGGGAATTAGATCTTGTTAATTTAAAAGTTTCAGCTCGCCGACGCGAAAAGTCGCCCGAGTGTATATACTCTTAAATAAACAGGCGACGACGGCGTACTTTCCGCACGGAGCGTTTGCTTAATTACGTATTTCGTATATAAGTACAGCGAGAGAGCAATTTTTCGCTTACAAGCAGCAAATCGCAAACAAAATTGCGCGAGTGGTGCTTGCTTGCAGTTGATTTTCCAATTCTGTCCTCTGAAATTGTGTATCATTGTTGAGAGAGGGATGGGAGGATCCGGAGATTAATTTCAAGCGAAGTCCCAATTAGAACGATGTGCATTTATGTGAATTTCATCGGGTGGCGTTATCGCTTTGACGGATATCGGCCCGATAATTAATATTTGAGAATCAGACAGTAAAGAGCGCTGATTCCTCATGGTTCCGGTAGCCTTGTCGATGATGCTATTACATCGCATTATTTGCACATTACAGTGTATGCATTTCATGCTGTATTGCGTATAGCTTTGTTTGATCAAGATTGATACTTTATCTTAAAAAATGGTAGTAATTAGTCTGACCTTTTAAAATTTTTAAAGAATTTTCATTCATTTAGTTTTGTTAATAATGTTACATTTACTAATAAAAAATTTATAAAACCTATCGAGGTCGAAGTTTTATTATATATTTCAGAAGGAAATAATATTATCAATTTTTCAGATTTTATAACATGGGCCGACACTTAATCAAGATGAAATTATCGATTAAAAAATAAAATAAAAGGTAATATGCCATTTATGAAGTGGAAATGTGTATAAATCAATGTGTATAAAATTTTACGCGTATTTCGTTTATTTCACAAAAATACAAGTCACAAAATCACCTCGTTTCCCCTTATTTGAAAACATTGTAAAACGAAAGCATCTGCGAAACAAGAAAATCCAGAAGCAGTAAAGATATCGCCGGGCTTTCACGGCATTCTAAAGCAGCGAATTCGATTTACGCGCTGCTGTCAAACGCTATTTGCCGGCCGGAAATAATGCAATAAAAATTTGTTTCCCCTCTATTCTCGCCCGTCGGTTGTTTAAATAAAACCTCGTGCGCGATTCCACTACATCACTTAATAAAACTCACACGTCGCCGCTGGTACGCGCGCGTGCCCGTCTAGAAAAATAAAACACGAGAGCGCGCTGGAGTAAAAAGAAATCAAAATCAAACTACCGACAGGCGCGCGTGTTTGAAGAAAAAGCGCAGTTATACTGCGTAATAAAAGATGTGGGACGGATTTCCTCTCCGCCCAAGAGTGAGAGAGAGGCTGCGTCGCCAAGAAAGTACGCCAGTGGGTGAGTGAGAGAACGGAGTGAGGAGAACGAGAGCAAGTCAATGAAAGGCATGAAAGGAGATGGAATGGAGAAGAAGGGAGAGAGAAAAAGTTGCGGGGCAGGATTGTAGTAATAACATTTTCTCGTAATTAAAATGCAAAAGTTCCCTCTCTCGCCGGGTATCTGTATTAATTAAAAACATATCTGCCCGGACGGGTTTTATGCCGCAAAGGATAAAGTGGGCGGGCTTTTTTCTCTGAGTAAATTCGCATGTTTTGTAGAAAAAAAGGAAACTTTAATACAAGATAAATTTATTTCTATACTCTTTCGATAACGAGGCCACTTTACATTTCAAAAAAGTACGTTTAAACGTGAAGGTTTGTGAACAAAAAAAAAATTATTCCACGTAAACTTTCATATTTATTATTTTTGCAGTTTTTTAGACTATTTACAAACTATTTACAAACCATATAATCCTAAAAAGGAAAGAAACTTTTTTCGAGTCGAATAAACACTTCAAAGATGTTCCCAACATCCATAAACCCTACCACCCCCAAGGCGTCATCTTTAATCAACGAAAAAGGCCCCTAAAACCTCGCGTAGTACATACTGTATCTCTTCCGCGACAATGAAACCTTAGCGGCCCATATACACGTATACACTGCTATATACGGCGTAGATCAAGGCTCGCAGTACGGCGTTCGGACAACAAGTATACATAATTCAAGGGGGGGGGGGAGGCACGGGTTAGCCAACGAGCGAAGGAGGATGTGTAGAGGGCTATCGGCCGGCGGCGCGCGAGTAGTTAAAGCCCGGGCACAGTCGGACGACGCTCTCGAGCACTCGCGCTTGCGCTCTATATACGGATATTACGTATATATACCACGGAGGAGAGTGCGCGGAGCGAGCTTCAACCACTGTACGAAACAGCCTCTATCCCTCTCGAGCCCTTATAGGGGAGGGTTGTCGTTCGGGCGCAATCAATTTGGACGGATTGTTCTTCGCTGGTCGATCCTCAAAGGCACCGCCGCCGCCGGCAGAGCTCTTTGGCCTCTGCGTCTTCCCAGCACTTGGCTTGCCGACGTACGTATACGTACGCATCACGCACGTGCACAGAGAGGAAGGGATGTGGGAAGAGGAGGTAGAAGAGGAGGATAGGAGTAGGGAGGATAGGATGGACAGCCGCGGTCAGTACAATGCTGGTGCGAGTAGGCAAGAGAGAGCGAGAGAGAGGGCGAAGATAATTACATCCGTCTCTGTCATATTATTGTCCCCGGCGGGTCCATTGTTGTCAGGAGCCCTGATGCGATACAATACGAGTGCGGTTGAGGAAGACGACGACGACGATGGTGACGACGACGACGACTTCCAGCTCGCTGGCTATCTGCATTTCTCCGCATGCGCTGGCTTTGTCTTCGTAATTTATTATTGTGATTGCGCGCGCGCCCCCTCGCAGGCACTTTTGTGTGCGTCCATCACCGTTGTAAAGCGCGCGATGCATTGTGTGTGTCGCGTCGTCGTCGTCGTCGACGTCGTTGTGACGAAAGAATCGGCCAGGGGAGCGGAAAAGCTATGCATGTGCGAGGCGCGTTTTTGTCGCGCTAGTGCGGTAATGGTATAGTGCTGAATCTTATCTTTTGTGCTAGTGTAGGAGAGAGAGATGGGAGATGGGAGCGTTTAATTGTTGCGTGCTGAAGCTTTGTTTGCGCTATCGTGGTTGCGGTATGCCGTGAGTCGTCGTTGTCGTCGTCGTCGTCGTCGTCGTTAACTAATTGTTATGCCCGTTGAAATATGTAGTTTGGTTTCTAAAGCTACCCGTCTTTTTAAAATTATTTATTACAGGTTTGAAGTAATTTTTATTCATAAACGGATACTGCTTCTTTTTGTATGAAACTTGCGATCCCCGGCTATTCGGGTATAAGATTTTTTAAATTATCGACTCGTTTAGTGTCGCATGTCTATATAACTCCCTTACTTTACGAGAACCTTCCGTCACCTGACTATTCGGGTTCATAAATTGTTCAAATAATTGCTTGCTTACAGTGGCACGTCTGCATGCCTTCCCCTTCTACGTGGATCTCGCGTCACCCGGCGATTAGGGTTTAAGGATTTTTTAAATATTCGTCTAGCTTATGATCGCACGTCTATATAACTCCATTTTGTGGTGTGGATCTCGCGTCCTCCGATTCGTTCACTGTCCCACATTTGACGTTTCCGTAGCTCCCTTTTTTGCGGTTACCTCGCACCTCCCAGGTATTTGGGTTTCGGATCTTCACGATTCATTATTAAAAATCTCCTTAAATTTAAGAAAATTTTAAGTTACAAATTTACCGAATTTCGAGAATAATGTAACTGAACGTAATTTAATATACAAATATGAGGTTTAATATCAGAACAATAAAATTTCGGTACAAGTATAAATAAATGCCAAATTTGAAATTTGATTTTTCCCGCCATATATGTGCTGCCGGCCAGAGTTTAGTTGATGCGTCGCCGCTAGGTGGCGTACCCTCTCCCGGTAGCCTCACGTACCTAAGTAAGTTGGCTCGAGGGGATATAGGAGCGCGGCACACATCTCGTCAGTGGATGGTCATCAGCAACTACCGAAGTTTATTGAGTGAACAAAGGCGCCTGTGTGTGCAAGTTAAATAATTGTTTTTATTCAATTAGTTATTATGATTATTTCAATAAATTATTACGATTAAAAAATGTGAAGTTATTTTCAAGACAAAACAAGATTCTTGACATTCTTGTCACCACAATCTTGATATTGTATCGAAGACTGTATAGAAATATTGTATCGATTATTGTCTTGAATATTGAGGCAAAACAATACAATTATAAGATTAATCTTGTACAAATAGGTGCAATTATATAGTCGTAGAAGGTTCTCGAAGATTCTCGATGACTCGGTGTTATTGTCGTGACGTCAGAGCCTTAGTGTAGTAGAAAGTTATGAATGGAGCGCTGGCCCCTTTTTGATGTTTATGCATGTGTGTTTACTAAGAGGCGCACGTATTCTTGTGTATCTATTTTGTGAATGTGCTAAATAAGACAATATATGCACCTTACAATGTATACAAGTAAATAAATATAAAAATTTTTAAAAATAGAATAATCTACGCGGTATGTATTATTTCATAATCTACAACTTCTTTTAAACCTTAATCTCTATCGCAGCAAAGTATTTCGATGATCAGCGTACAATGGCGCGTTCAGTGAAATAAACCCTCACTTTCAGCTCAAAACCCCGATATTCCCAATTAAGTGCCATATAAATACCCTCGTCATTCCCTCTCCCTCTCTCTTCGCAGCAAGCGATGCGCTCATTCATCTCGGATAGAAAGGGAGTATAAAACCCCGAAGGCACGAGGCGCTTCCATGAATTTCAATACGCATCGATTCCTTGAAAACGAAAGCGCAGAAAATCGAAGTGACGCCGCGGGGATCCGCGCGCGCCTGCACGCGAATTATTATTATTATTATAAATCATCTCTCAACGTACGGTAAATGCGACTAATTGGAGTTCGGTAGAATAAGTAGGACGCGATAGCTCGCGGCAACGGTGGTATATACTTATCTGCGCACAGGAAGCTAATTGCGAAAAAAGACGACAAGTCTTTATCCGTTATTAGCAACGCCGCACCGCGGTATAACGCTACACTCGCGCGGGAGGGTTGCGAAATTAAAGACAACCGGATGATTGCGATATCGGTTAATGAGGATTCATTATCGAAATAAGCTATCAAAATCTCAGAAGTTATTAGGAGAGAAGCTATAGTGTCGCTACTGCTACGCCCGAAGGTTTTCAGGTAATTGAGCCACTTTGACGGTCCCGCCGGATTAACTTGGACACCGATATTCTACCGCGTACTCCGTTCTTCCCCCCTCCCTCTCTCTCTCTCTCTCTCTCTCTCTCTCTCTCTTCCTCGAAATAAACGACCTGTCTATCGATAATTTTCGCTTATCCAGCGAGCGCTCCAACCTCGTTATATACGCCCAGGCCGATAAGTGCGCCACGGCGAGCCGGGAAATATAAGCTCCTCTCCGCCTTCTCATCGTCGAAATTACGCCTACTCCCTCTCTACTGTCTATATTCATTTTTAAACGATCGCGCAGCCAGCCTCCGGGGATGCGACCCCCTCCTCCCACGCGAGTGAGGGATCGAGGCCGCGACGCAGCTGCTAATTACGCTGTCGCCTTGAATTCGCTTCGACGTGGCTGAAAATGTACCCGCGAGACGCGCGGTTAAAGATAGCCGCAACTGGGTCGCTGACATTCGCAAGCGGTGTCTGCGTCATGTTCGGTGTGCGTTCGTATCTCGCGCGGTTGTCGTTTATGTATAAGAGACGTACGGGTTTTCGTCAATGTTCGAGTGGCTTTTTTGGTATATGTCGCAAGGAAGTGGGGGGCTGATAGTAGGCAGAATTTATGGTCAGATGTCGATGACGATTCTGCGTGGAGGTGAGAGGCGGAGAGAGAAAGGATTTTTTTTGGGCAGGTTTCCATTGGGATTTTTCGAATTTCCGAAGGCGATGAATACTGTTGGCGTCGACGTCAGATAAGTTGTGACCAGTTTGAAAAAATATTTGTGGGGGGTGGAAAAGAGTTATAGTGCTCTTATACATGCGTAATTGAAATTCGCCTTTCAATGAAGAACTGTTTTAAAATAATTATATTGATATTTGTCTTTACTTTTAGATCTTCAAAACTCTACAATCATACAACTGAAATAAAATATTCAACGAAAAAGATATATTTTCTGTTGTACATTCAAACGAACTTTTAATAAACGCAAAAAGTAATCCAACAAAAAAAAAAATAATAAATTTAGCAGGAAAGCGAATTTTAATTAAAAATTCAATTACGGGTTACGTGAAGATTGAAAGATAATAAAATCAAGTTTCCTTTTCATTTCAAAATTACAATTCGGGCGTTCATTTCTCGCCTCTTCCTTTTCGAAAGCTCGCGCGCTCGCTCACCTGTCGCTAGTCGCTCTGACGGACTGACACTCCACTTAACATCGTTAAACAAAGAATAAAAGAGTCGCCCAGTCGGCGCGGGAAAATAATTTATTTCCAGGATCCCGAATGTGTAATCCTTCCCTCTGTCTTTTTTTCGCAAAACTGGAGAAAATTAATGAAAAAGGGAGATCAGACATCGCTTTAAATACGCCGCGCTGACCAACGAAATAAAACAATGAAGAAAGGCCGCGGTCGTCAAAGCACAAGAGCGGGAAGAAACGCTTTTTTCGCACGCTAACAGCATACATTCGAAATTTCTTTATCGTCGGATCCAGCGCAATTTATTCCACGGCCTCGACACACACACACGCGCGTGACTCCCTTAGCTCCCCTTTCATTTCTGTCGTTTGTTTCGCGCGCTATCAAAGGGAAGAGAGAGAGAAAGGAAGAGAAAGGCGAGTGTCCCCGGGATTATCTTTTTCGAAAGCGATCGTTTCGACAAACACGGGCAAAAGGATTATGAGGGCGGAACGCGTGCGCGAGTGAGCCGGAGCGTAACGTTTTGCGATAATAGAGTTTGCCTATAGAACGAAGCAAAGGTAATGGGGAAGATATTCGCCGGCGCGTAGTCGCCCAGTAGTAGCCCCCTCTTCCCTCCTTCCTCACCGCGCCCTATCCAGCCAGGGAATCTCTTCTCTTTCTCTCTCTTCCTCGTTTCCTGCCAGAATTCGATTTGCGAGAGCCGGAAGCGAACGAGAGAGAGAGAGGGGGAGAGCGAGCTTTAAAGCGCTACGGCGGCGCTGGCCGAGGTGGAGGGGAATCGTCTTTGAAAATGACGAAAGAGCTCGTTTTCCTTTAACGGCGCACTACCTCTTTATATATACATATATATATATACCTGTACGTGTATGTGTGTGTGTGCGAGCGCGCGTAGCGGCCGCCGTACCGCCTATACTTCTCTACTTCTTTTGCCTCCTCTTTTTTTCCCTCTCAGTCTCACCCTTCCTCCCACCCGCGCCTCTTTCTCTCTGCCTGTTTCGCTCGGCGGCGATACCTTTTTGTTGTCTCTTTTTCGTTCGTATGTATATATACATATATATATATACTATCTCTCTTTATGCTTCTCTATCTCGCTTTCTCCGCTGGCTGTTTCTTTGTGCGCCTCACGCTTTTTCCTCTCGTTCCCTCTCGCTCTCATCCTCAACCTCCGTGGAGACGAGGCTCGGGAGACTTGCGTAGGGAAAGGGTGCGAGAGGCGGAGAAGAGACGGGAGAGTTTATTTATGCCTGTGATAAGGGAAATTTGCTGACTGTTAATAGAGAGATGCGGGAAATTAAAAGACGCGATTACTTTTTTCTCCCCCTCGCTTTTCTCCGTTGCTGGAGTCTGGAGCGCGCGGACGGCGTGAAATGCTAAAGTGTTAACTCAATGCGCGTTTATGTCCCGGCGGTTTGGTCGAGACTTTTGTCCTGCGCTTCTCAAGGGTTTTATATTACGAAAAGAGAGTGCTTAAATAGATGTTTTTACAGCGCGTGAGGTACTTTGTTTTAGGATTATTGTAAGAGGGAAAATTATTAATTCGAGAAAGAACATTATTTTCAATTCATTGAAAAAGATCAGAGCTTTTATATATTTGTAGTAGAATAATGCTTAGCATTTGCTGCCAATTCTTCAAAATAAAGTATGTCCATGGAGGATCAAATTTCTACTCTCAAGAGGAATTCGTCCAATAGTCTTGTGCAAAGCTTTATAAAGAACAAGAATTTAAGAAAAAACTATACCCGCCCTTAGGGAAATTCAAGAAAATCGCGCAGTAAAATTTTTAATAATAATAATTATAAAATAACGAGATGGACTTCAAAAACGTGAAATGCAAATAATAATAACGAACCTATTGTTTTATTTTAGCTTCATTGTCACGAACAGTGCACAATCTCGACAATTCTATAATAAATTGCTCTTTGTGATTCAAAGTTTTAACAAAAAATTACATACTTTTCAGTTTTCCGTAATTGTATTATTTTTGCAAGCCATTATAAAGACAAGATATTATTTCTTAAGAATTTCTAAAAGTTTATTTTTATTCGATGTCAAACAAATTTTAAAAAGTTATTATACTTAAAAACGAAGAAGCTCCATTTGACAAAAACTCGCAGTGCGCATTAAAAGCATTGATGTTCCTCATTCAATCGAGTCCTGTAGTCGTATAATAAACAATTGCCTTTTTCTACTCTGAGTGCCGCCAGTTGTCTCTTTCTTTCTTTCTCTCTCCCGCTCTCACTCAGTGCTTTTTAGGGTTCGCTTTTTTCTGCGAGTGCGCGATACTTCTCTGTCTTTGTCGGGGCACTTTATTACGTTTAAGGGGCTTTGTGGAAACTTTTTCTGTTCGCCGAGAAAGGAGAAGGAGGCGGAGGAGGAGTGACCGTTACGTTTTTATTGAATAATATCGGTGTGATTTGAAATTATGGTCTCTCCCCTCGTTTTTACAGTAATGGAATTGAATTACAAGAAACAGACGTGGATAAATGACCCTTTCGAGCTAATGATAAATATATAAACATAAAAATACTTCAAAAGAATATCAGTTTACATGGAGAATTAAAAACATTTTTACGTAGAAATACATTAATCATGATATATTGACTGAAAAGACATATAAATTCGTTATGATTAAATATTTCATTACATCCACAAATCTTTTTTCTCTCTCAATGTAGGTTAACGAAGTGTAGAATCCTACAAAAGTTCACGCAGAAATGTTGAAATTAAAGGGAAATGCAAAAACACGGTTTCACATTGAAAGAAACTTTTGCAAAACTAAACAACGTGCCCCTTTCAAAAAGGCAAAGCATATATATATATTTAACACAGTCCGGAGGTCGGGCATTCACGCGGACGCCTTCCCGAGCGCTGTTCGATCAACTTTTACATTTTTTCGAATTCGCCGCGCCAAAGTTGGCGGAATTAATTTCCACGCGGTCTCGCTTTTTCCAGCTTATTCCGGGAAAGCCAAAAATTTGCTCACCGCACCTCTATATACCCCGCATATTTTCCGAGCTCTTGAAAGTTACTTGCGCCACTCGGCTTCAATAATATTCATATCGACCTATTGTTTATCGCGATTTTTGGGATTTTTTCGAGGACCTTCGACAGCTCGAAAGTCCCTCGCTAAGTGAACAACCAGAGCAGCTGAACTTCGGTAAGTGAAACCTCTGCAGCCAGGTATATGTGTTTCTGTACACTCGCGAGTGTATATATGTGGGAGTATACTGTTACATGGTTATAGCAGTGTTTGGTGATGTTGCGTGAGGACACGTATGTAACAAAGTTACTTGGCAACGGCATTAGGCTTCGGCGGGTACATATTATGAATGTGTCGCTCGATCGCGTTATTTTCTAACCCAGAGCGAGTAACGTCATATTACACCGAGTTGTACACTGTTTCATCGCGATATATGTCTACCTCGCCGCGCATATATCGTGCATATAATATAACGCAATATTCATTGGGTTTCATTGAGTGAATGAATATAATAGATGTATTCGCGATGAACAGGGCGCGTGTTCGCAATGTGCGTGGCGAGTAATTCCGTCAACTGATATTGGTATATATATATTTAATACTAATAATGAGATATCACGTGACTAGCGGCGATATTACATAATAGGGGATTGTAACACAGTTACTTGATGCTAATTAGTCGATCTATTCAATACTCGAACAATAGAATGCCAAATCTATCTTTGACATTTACAATAATAATAGGTGGCAGTGGAGTAGATATATTTCAAGTTACTTTTTTTTAATAATGGAAAAATACATTCGTGGATAACTCAAAAACAAAACAATCTCTCTCTCACTCGATCTGTCGCTACAGAGAAATCAAAATGGGTCTACTCTGACCAGCATGTACGCAAACACGCCTACGCATACAAACCCATCTCCTCCGCGTGCTATTTTACTCGCCCTCTCACTGTGTATTTACTTCAACGCTACTGCCACGATAATTCAGGCAGTTTTTGTATTCAACACAATGGACGATGTTTCATGCGTTTACTTTTCACAAAACGCCCCCTCGGTCGTCCTCTTCTCGCCTATATTTTTACAACCTACGTAAGTACACTCGATGCTCGCTTTTATCGATCAAAGTCACCTACTCGCTCGCCCATAACATCCTATATACAGAGTATAGTATCAGGCCCTCTGACGTATCCAAAACAATCTTCGATTCAATCATCGAAAATCAGAGTACAGCGCGCGTGCTGTTCAGCAACCAAAGAAAAAAAAGCCTCTTGAGGACAATTCCCACTCGACCACTTTAGATTTTTGTTATTACATTTCTCTCTCTTCCTCTCTCTCTCCTTTGCCCAGACGTTTATCGCTCCTCCCTCTCTCACGTCCCTCCCCTAAAAGCCTCATCCCTCGCATAATCAGTAAGGGGCGCAGCGGCGGAAAATTTCTCCCTCTCTTCTCTGGCGTGCATTCACATACATATAGCGTTCTCGCGCGCGGCCCATTTTCATCCACCGCCCACCGCGCATAAAAAGACAAAGTAAAGGGAAAAAAGTGGCCGAAAAGAGAGAAAAACAGGGAGAGGAGCATTGTTGCACACGGGCTATCTATACGCCCCGACCGCGCCCCCCACCCCCGTAATATTGGCTGTATATCACGATTATAACCCCGGAAGCCCGCGCGCTCAACTCCTCCTCCTCCTCTATTCGTCTATATAATACTCAGCGTATATATATGCAGTGTATTGCCCCGTGACGGTTTTATGCAGGGAGCGTACAGCGAGAGGAAGGCGGGGGGCGCAAGAAACGCTTTCTTATCGCATGCCCCCGCGCGAGAACTGTCCGCTGTCGTCGCACTCCTTCTCTCCCTCGCTCTCTCTTTTGCGTATACGCGATCCAATTTGTTGCGCGCGATGTGTATATATATATACGTAGGAAAGGGAGGGAGAGAGACAGAGAGAGAGAGAGAGAGAGACACTTTGAGCCGATCGGATTTGTGCGAGCGTTTTTCGCAGACGCGCTCGCGCGGGGGAGCTTTCGGCGAAATAAAGTACTTTCTTTCGTCGTCACCGCCCCTGTTTTCGTAGTCGTCTTCCCTCAGACTCGCGTAAACGGTTTTCGCGGTTTTTATTTACCGTGCGACCTATAGCGATTTGTTAATTGCTTCACGTGATAGATATAGTGTGTGTGTATATATATA
>JAPYZO010007291.1:0-12313 GCA_030522905.1 Torymus flavipes | reverse complement strand
GAGAGAGAGAGAGAGAGAGAGAGAGAGAGAGAGAGAGAGAGAGAGAGAGAGAGAGAGAGAGAGAGAGAGAGAGAGATGTTATATGTCTTTTTGGGATACCGCATAGAATATGAATAAGCTGTATATTGGCAGCTGTGTGTATATTTGTGGATGGGAGTATATTTTTAGAGTTTATATTGTAGCAAAATTGAAGAGTGCGTTTGTTTAGTGCTTTGATTGTTTCGAGTTCCAGAGGAACCGAGGATGTTTATTTATAGTTGGATAGAACGTATATACGTGTAGTTATATTTTTAATGAAAATTTATAATGAACATACGCGCGCATGTGGTAAAAAGTTGCGGAGCAAGAGTATACGTATATAAACATTGTTCATCTGTATAATATCATTTCTCTCAGAGGAATGAGTAACCACAAAATGTCAATCGCAGTGCTTCAAGTACACGTGACTAAGAGCTTTTGTTTACTCGAGACTGTTGCAACTAATTGGCTCAAGTTGATAATAACGCTGCGTACCTGTACGTAACTCAAGCGAGACAAAGCTTCTTCTCTGTGCAAGAAATGAATTTCTATAGTGCTCTTGATTCTACAATATGTTTTACTATATTTTTTTAAGTCGCTCGTTATTACGTTTATTTCGTGATATTATACTATAGGCAAATGGAAACCTCTTGCTATGTTTTATAATGTATGTACGAAACTAACGCGTTAATGGTATTCTACAATCAATATATATATATATTATACAATCAACTTTATATTATCAAGATTGAATGGAAAACGTAGTGTAGTTGTTATTATTATTATTATTATTATTATTATTATTACTCCAGAGTAATTACATAAATCATAAGGTAACCTTGCAAATCGCGAGCCGGGAAGGTAAAAAATCTACGAAAAATGCAAACATCCATACAAAAAAACTTTAAAACTTAAATAATTTTATTAAAATTTTTTTTTTGTATCAATCATTTGACCATTATAAAAAAGTATATTGTGATTATTTCTACTTATCTTAAACTTAATACCATGGGTCACGAGTACGCTAAATTTCGGATAACAATTGTTTTTTCGCGGGAAAAAAAGCACAGAGCATACAAAGCATATAGCACAATGTGTGAAAAGTCTTTAAAGAATTTTTTGGAAGGCTTTGAATTCTATCCTGCTGTTTGGATTAATGTATGTATTCTTAACTTTATAGTTATAATATAAACTTTTAAACGTAATTAGTTAATGTAAGTTCAATGGATTATCTTGTATAAAAGTGTTTTTATTTATTATTTTCAATATTCTATTTTGTATTTTCCGTAACAAAATAGGCTTGTCTCCAAGCAACAATTACGCTATGAAACAATAAATATAATATCATTCTTAGCGTCTTGGTTTGCATGAAAATAGAGATTTTATAGAAGATAAATATTTAATATTTTTTTAATAAAATAAAAAATGTGCTTGTCACATTTTAAGTTATAATCGATAATTAAACCTATAGCTTACGACTTTCAACTCTATTTGTTCAATAATAATAAAAACAGAAAATAATAAAAAATAACATAAAAAACCCTTTCATGAAATTTCTGAAGTTTCTTTTAGAATAAAATGTAGCCATGTAACTATTTCTTTGTTAGTCACAATTTAAAAAAAATTATTTTACAACGTGTGTGCAGATGTCGAGGTACTTTGCGTGGTAACGTCAAAGAAAAGAAATTTGTGTGGTTTTATAAATAATGTACTAAAGAAAGGTGCATTCCATTGTGCAAACCTTCTTCATATACAAAGGACTTCTGCAAGTATATAGGATTTAAGAAGCCGTTAAAAAAAGTCCTTTGAGACGCTCTCTTATAAGAGTTCTCGCGTTATTTGAACTGCTGGCATTTCAGAAAACTATGAAGTCCATTTTCAAAGAGCTTTTGACGTTCGTAGTAAACTCAAGTTTATCGCTCATACCTATATCCTATTTCCTCAACTATTGTCTAATGCGCGTTACCGTTATTTTTTTATTCACTGCATTGAAGTCCTTAATAATTCAATTAAAATGATTGTCAAGACTCTTTATTATACGAAGGTTTTATAAATTAAAAAAAATGTTGTTATATTATTATTTTCTATTACTTACCTCGATGGGTATTGTGAAAAATGCGACGAGGAGGTCAGCAATGGACAAGTGGAAAATCATGAGAGAAATCCGAGATTTGCGATGCCTCGGTCTCGAGAGTGTCAAGAAGACGGTCAAATTGCCAACTGCAGCGATGACAAAACAAATGCAGTAGACAATCACTATCGTGAGGGAATGACTGTTGAATATCATGAAGCTTGGTATAGTAGGCTTCACCATGCTCATATTGTCCGCGAAGTCGTACGGGAAACTGCTGTCATTCCAGTATTCGCTGCATAAAATTATTTAAATTTTATCCTCTCTTTAATTTATGGATTTGATACGGATATTATTAAGATGTTAAAATATAATATATGTAAAATTATTATGTAAATGTATCGAACTTTTAAGGTAACCACAATCTGTCGACCTTCGATTTTCGATATTTTCTAAATAAAAAATTTGTTACAAATGTAAATAATTAGAAATTGATGAGAAATTATAATGATTGAACAATAGTAGTTTCATTGATTTTTATCTATGTAAAACTGCCAGGGCCGTAAGAAAACTCATTTTTTAACATTAAAAATAACGTTTTAAAAAAAAATGATTCTTCAACAATGAATCTTCGAATCCCTTTTGCAATTGGACAATCGTTTAGAAATTGGATAATAAATCTTTTTTACAATGACAGTGTTTTCAATTCGAAATTATGTAAAAAAAAGTTATTTAGACAATTTTGACGTTGCCTATTTTTATATTTTTAAATTAGAATAGATTTTTATATTTTTTAAATTGGATTTTATTCATTGAAAAAAAAAATATGGATTCGTAAAAAGTCATCAATATCTGCATTCTGATCAAGAACTGGAACGACGGTGGCACATATTGATTCATGAAATGAGAGAGTAGGGATATTCCCCTTAAGGAATATTCTAACATTGATTATGTACTCTTATCGAAATAGAAGAATCTTTTACGTCTTTGAAATGTATTCCAACCGAGACCTGGGGTATTTATCGATTAGAAAATAATGTTTAAAAAAATATCAAACTGTCATTTTTTTTTTGTATTCTTTGATGAAATCTAAAGTTTTAATAGAACATTTGAGAATTCATCAAACATTTCCATAATTCAAAACTTATTAAAGAGCTTTTTCGCAGTTACAAAAAATCCGTTTTACTATACCATTTTTTGCTCTATCTTCCATTTTCATACTATTGTACTGCTCTTATGTTAAAGTATAAACTTCTAAATACATTTTCACCGATATTAAATAAATATTATTACTTTAACTGATATGTGGCGTTAGTTCAAAATTCACAGTTATTTTATAACATAATTTATCGTTTTCTTTTGCTAATAATTAATTCATTAAGAGAAAGAATTTCAAGATTTCAAAGTTCGTTTTCAAATCTCACTATCCCTGACAATTCTTAAATAAAAAGGCGCGATTTTTTTAAACGTTAAAATATACAAAAAAGTCAAAACATTAAACTAATAAAATGATTGGCTAGAAAGCGATATGAGAAAAATTTTTCTTGATATTTTCTGGAACGCCGAAATTGTAGATTTTTTGTGTAGATTTGGAAAATTAAAAATTTAACCCGAACATTTATAATTGATGAAAAAAGTCAATTTTTCTTATTTGATCTTTTTAAAAAGAGTATCTTTGAAGAAACCTATCGATTTTTTCGGCATTTGATTATAAACCTGCTATTTAGCTGAAATCGGAAAGAGCATCTATCTAAAGATAAACTCTGGTTATCGATTGCAGAGGTCGGAAAATGAACGAGAATTCCCGAGACCTTCGGCAATAACGTCGGTTAACAGAAAAGTTGTACACTTACACTGGTAGTAGTGATAACCATAAGTTAGCTATTTTTGAATTAAGGTTATGGCTAAAGCCGTATATATCTTGTTACTTCATAATTATGTGCCAATCAGAAGTAATGGTTATGTTATACATAAATTGAGCGTTTCAAGCAGCAGTAAAACTTTTGATGATAATTTTGGCTAAAAATCCATCCATTTAATTACCAAAATAGCTATAAAATATGGTTAATCTTTTACCAGGGAATACTTTATTACAACGAAAGTACTTCATATGTTGAATGTTATTTACTCCCGAAAAATCCAAAGAAAAATAATAATAAACAACTGCGATACCTTTTTTAGGCAGTGACCTAAAATAAAGCTTATAATAATAATAATAATAATAATACGATCGCCGACAATTTATTTGAACGCGCGTTCACATGTGAACGTTTTTACGTTGGATTATGCAGAATCCAACGTAAAAATAAATCGACAAAAATCGGCCACGTCAACAACACTTTACTCCATCACTCCGATTATTATTGTCAGTATCTTCGCTCGCCTACAGTTTCCATAACTTTCCAAACTACAAACACACAAACAAACCTCTCAAACTCGAGCAGGCGCGCGGCCTGATGTTGATCCATCATGTTCTCCCCCGCGTGGCGGGTACAACCGCTCCTCTCACCCAGAGTCCACCGTCTTTTGCACCTTATCTATTATAAAAATCTTTCCAATCACAAATTCCACCGCAGCTTATTACTACATAACGTTGCCCATCTAGGGGCTTTCACCCCGCCGCTTCAACTCCGTATACCCATAATTCAAATCGACCGCTGGTAAAGTTTCTACGAGGCGCACACGATTGTTATCCACCGCACCATTAGCACACATATCACACACGCGAGCTTTTGTTGTTTATTGTACTTAGGAAACAGCGATGCGCGAGAGTGTATATATACATGCAAGCTCCGAGCGCGCGCGCGCCGCGCGACACAATGTCACGAGTAAGGCTGCAGCCGCTGCGGCTGCCTCTCGAGCACGCAAGTCCGCCCTCTATCCGCGAGAGAGTAAACGCCGCTTTCTGCTGCATCTGCACACAGATAGAGAGCGAGAGAGACACGGCACCCCTCAAAGCTACCGCCCGCGCGCGCTTGCGCACGTGTATGTGTATATGTGTGTCCGAAGCCATTTATTTGTCGCGTCGTTCACCTGTCGAATTTTTCCCTTACTTCCGCGCCCCCGCGTCTTTTCGACGGCCCGGTTCGTTAAAGGCCGCGCGTGCGCGCCCCTATATATAACTTGATAACGTGCGATGCAATTTTTTCTTCTCTTTCTATCTTTCTTTCTTTTCTTCCTCTTTCGATGTAATTTTTTGTCGCGTGGTATATAGATCGGACGTCTATTATGATTTACGAGGGATGTCGGGCGCAGCGGATGCGTATACGTATAGAAGTTGAACTGGAAATTCCACTTGCAAATGAATAATACGCGCCGTTTTACCCCCACCTGGCGTGGATGTCGATAAGGATGAGTATGAAGTGCCGATAGTTTATTGGCTGCGTGTAAATAAAATTTTATTTTTCCGTTCAATCTTTTTTGTTCTGTCGCCATTTTTCGAAACGAATAGAAGATGTCAACGGTTTCAAATGAACCTGGAAGCAGAAACAATATAATATAATTATTATATAGAGAAACTTTATTTCAACTGTGCGTTATAATGTGATTAGGAACTTTGGCCAAGATATTTAGTGCGTTCCAAGAAGCGCGGGTTCAGGTGCATGAGGAGCAGTCAAAGCGCATAAGGAGAGGAATAGAATCTGATGAATTTAGTTGGTCTGACGGATGCTAAAAGTTATGATTGTTTCAAATTTAGTGTGTAGCTCTAATTTTACGCTATTTTGCACTTCGTTGTTTAAACTTTTATTAATAAACTTTTGACGTCCTTCCGGAGAATTTTATAAACGTAGCATTTTATAATAAAAGAATAATTCGATGAGTCGATTTATAAAACTGTTAACGAGGCAAAAACATTTTCAAAATGCTTAATAATTTAGTTTGTTGGATTTGACACTCGTTAAAACTAATTCTAGAATATTTTTTGTTTACACATATAAAAATAATACACATTTTTTTTAAATAACAGATTTGTTTTTATTAAATAAATGTTTAAAACATATTTATACAAACATCATAAAAAAAAAAACAGAATTTTGCCTTAAATATATTAAACCTAGTTCCATACATTTTTCCCTGAAATAACATTGAAATATTCGACTCAAACAGGCTCATCTGATATCATTGTTATAAAAATCTTTTCATCTATGGCCTATTTTGCTTAGACCCAGAAAGACCAAGTATAATTTACTATTGAAAATATTACCAATATAATTATTTCACGTTTTATTTCATTTTCAGCTATTCAAAATATTTTATTAGGTATATTAAGATACTTTCATCGTCATTCTTTTTATGCTTCTAGGCAATCAATTTCCATCTCCAGTAGATTTATTAACATTCAATCGTAACTTGTCCGTAACTCATCCAGACAGAAAAATGTAATATTATATAAAAAACTACGTCAATAACGTCGAAGAACATAAAAAATTAAATTAAACAGCTTCTTACTATTCTTCAAAAAATGTATATTCGTATTATATCGAGTAATATTATAATAATTAATTGTCCGCATCTTAATAGTCAATCAATAAATATGTGATAATAATATGCAAAAAAATATATTTTTCAACATTCAAAAGTCTTACAAGTACTAATTACTTACACACGAACCATATATATATCTTTTTGAACGAGAAAAATTAATAAAGCTTCAATAACTTTTTTCTTTCTATCAAATCTTCCTTTAATAACAATCAATTGTGCGATTTCTTTACTCGTTCTCTTCGATTGTTTACGATGACAATTTTTTCTCACGCTCTTTTCCTCCCATATACGCGACAACAAAAAGAATCCATCAGCTACACTTGAAGCTGAGATCCTCCTGCTGCTGACAGACGACTTTGTCAGTGGTAAGGTCGCATAGGTCACAATTGATCGGCAGCGTTTCGTTGCCCAGCAGCTCGAGGCTCTCGATGACGGTCGCTTGCTGCTTTGGCGTGGGCGGCGTTGCTGAGCTGCAGCCGGCGAACGCCTGCGCGTCCCGCACGTTCTTCAAAGTCAAGGAGGCGCGCGCCGGATAGGAGGCCTAAATGACACAAAAATCGATGCTTTATTGCGCGTTAATGCGCCGAGAGGCTGCTGCTGTGCTTCAGATCAAGTATGTGACTGTGAGAGTAGACTGAGAGAATAAGGTCGCAGAAAATTGATTCGTTGCGAGTTTTCGACGGTGTGAATTGAGAAGTAAAGTCTGAGGTACGAGTTTTGTCGAAAATTATGTGTCATTGTAGGAGTTCTTGGTATAGATATGGGAAAATCTCTAGAACTTTTTTTTCCTTAAATTTATTGCTGCTATTAGTTTAGCGTCCGAAGCACATAAACGGGACAGGATGTAAAATCTTCAATTTTTACGTAGAAAACCAGTCCTGTAATCGACATTAGTGTGCCACGCACGCTAAATTCAGAGCATATAAGTGTCAAAATATTTACGTTTTGAAAAAGTTGTAAAAAAGTTAATATTTTAACATGTATTTTATGTATTCCATATCAATAATACTTAAAAGTTCTTTATTATACTTGACAATGTTGAAAAGACGCCTTCGGTAGAACGTTGATTCAACTCTGTATATATACAATTATGTAGTTTAATATTTTTTCTCCGCCTACGTTTATCTTTGGCAATAATAAGATAAAATATAGAGATGGATAGAAATTCTTATAGTATGAATCGTTCTCAATTTTCTTTGAGATTCAAACACACTTGACAAATTTTATCAGAGATTCTTCCTCATTATCGCAAAATAAAAAGCTAAATTTAATTATTATATAATATAAGTTTCAATCTTGGCGCTTAACACTTATAGCAGCGTAATTATTATATACTGGATTACCTTCTTGAGCACTTCGATAAATAGGAATGCACCGGAGTCATCGTCACCGTAATAGATGGATCCTTCAGCTTGACACGAGACTCGCTCCGTGCAAAGAAGATTCGTCGAAAGTTTCAAGTTTCGCAGCATAGCCTCGCTCGTGCTCTTCACTGTTGCATCTGTTTTCTGAACATTTTTAAGAGAGTGCATTTTGATTAAAAAAAGGAAAAAAAGAGAAGAAGCGTATCGAATATGTAACAAGGTTTTTATTAAAATTTCCCTTTTTCAGAAATTTTCAATGTTTCGACGTGAAAGTTTTTGAAAATCCTTCGAGCTTAATGAATTATTGATTCAAAATGTCAAGCTTAGAATACGAGCCTCGCTCGCTGTTTATTACCTCATTTTACGCGCAGCGGAATTAATTTCAAAAATAAGCGATATAATCCAGGATGAAATATACGCGCAACTTAATTTTGTGGTTCATTGAATCTATAACAACTTCATAGAGCTTCTCTAATTATGTTAAAGCCAATGCTGCCGCCTGAATAAATTGATTTTTCGGATGAAAAATACGTGATTCAATTAGTAAGTTCATCTCTTGTATTATATATAATAACGAAATCTCGTCATTTCTATATGCATAAATAAAATGAGAGCTTATTCAAATCACGGAAAACTACGCATCTCTCTTTTACTTCCAGTAATAATAATCAGTATATTCAAAACACTTGATTTTCTCTTCAACAATTTCTAAATTGCATATTGATACAAATCATATTTTATTTCAATATATAATAAACAAACGTAATAATGATTGAACTGTTTACATCCGCATATAATAAAGGATCATTATACATATTACAGATTCTAATTCTGGATGTAATTGATACAGACTTCAATATTATTAGTACTTCTCGAATTACCAATTAATATTAATGAATACTTGTCTAACAGGATATGGCAAATCCCTATCTAATAATCACTTATGGAACCTTGGGGATAAATTAATCCTTGATAAATTAGAGACACGAATATCACGCAGTATGCAGCTTTATTATTATAAAATCGCCGTCTTTTCGAACTATACTCAACCAACAAAATGTATAGATTGCCAAGAAAAGGGACAAACTTCCGGAAAAATCATTATACACTTTCCTTGGTAGAAAATGAACCATATTTTATAGTTAACATGTTAATTAAACGGAAGGATTTTGAGAAAAAATAATATAATCCATCTAAAAGTTCCATTATTACTTAAAAAACATATTTCATGAAGTGTAAATGCGATAATATTTATTTCAGATTAGTACATAATTATGAAACATAAGAAATGTACGTTTTTAGCTATACAGTTAACTGAATAATAGCTACAGCTTCTGGTTAACATTTCTACCAGCGTTAGAATAAAAAAAAATCAAATGCAATATTTCCAAACCATAACTTTAAACACCTGGCTAAAGTACGCTCTCACCTCTTCATGAACAGGCACGATGCGCCCTGGCCTCACCAGCATGATGACCTCGCTGATAGCCGCGGGCACGGAGTGCGTGCCGTTCCCCGTAGGCTGGAATACCGCGCCTCCTTGCAAACTCCGCCAGGCCGCCGTACCCGGCAGCCACATGCGCACGTGGGCGCGTCTCTGCAACACCACTAATCCTGTAAAGCAAGTATAGAAGCGCATTACTGTAAGTACTTTGCTGTATACACGTGCGAAAGTGATGAAACGTTATTTCGAATAGATTTTGATGATTTTGCGTCGTGGCCAATATATAACACGCCCGGTCGTTGATTATTAGGTATAATTATGGCATCGGAATAATATTGCGGTTGTGGATTATGATTAAAATAAGTTTAATTCCGAGGCCGAAATTAACTCTGGATGATTGAATGTACGATTTGAAATTGTCGAAATATATGTATTGAAAAACATATTTTTGGAGGAATTAGAATAAAAAATTAATTAACGTTCGGTCGTTTTATTTTTCAATTAAAAATTATCACAGTAGAATATCCCGCGTTGCGTTACTGTAATTACCGGAGCTTTACAATATTCAATAGCGCCAGTTACGCGGTTTTTAATAGTTTGACGTGGCTTTCCTAAATTAAAACATGTAATTATTAAACGTTTAATCTTTGATATTCACTTTGACAGAGCCAGCCTTTGACAAGCAAAACATAATATCAAACACAAAGATTATCTAAAGGTTACAGAATCTTTCTGGCTATGTATACTCACCGACAAGGATACTGTCACCCCACATAAATTGACTGCTGATAGACACGTTCCCCGGCCTCTCCTCGTCCGGATAGTACACTGACGTAGTAGCGAATATCGGCGCGTTGGTCTCCGTGTGGTTCGCAAGTACGGTGTGCTGATAGGTGGCCAAAGAGGCGCGTAGTCGAAGTAGCTTGGCAGCCTGGATACCAGCGGTGCGACTGAACCGTTTGCTGCCAGGTGATTTGTCAGGTAGAGCGAGGATCCGCGGCCAGGGTACAGCCAGGCCGTACCATCTGGAAAAACGGGCTTTTATTTTATAGAGGGTGAGAACAGTAGTATAATAGTACAAAAATGTTTGTTCTTTTGAACTCGCTTTTGAAGATATATATTTAAGATTAAGGATGTATTGGCCGTAAGGTCTAATTAAAAAAATTAAGACGAATATTCACTCAAAAGTTTCTTTAAAACTATGAAGAAGGGTTTACATCGATTTTAGAGTACTTTCATGCTCATTTTTTCATTTGCTAATATTACTGTACACGAAAAAAGTAAGTCTAGTAATTAATTAATAATAAGAAAAAGTAATAGTTAATTCAACTAACGACGACATCGATAGAAATAACATTATAGTATAGTAGAATCTTAGTATAGAATCGAGATTCTAATTTTAACTAAAAACTTGTTCTTACTATAAATAAAGTTAATTTGACTTTTTTATATTAATTTAACTTTAGCATAAACGAGTTGATTTCTCTGACGCAAAAAAGTTAGATTAGTTTTATTTTTTCCGAGTGCGTCAATTTCAGAAAATTTTCTCGAAGTGAGCAGTTTTTTGAATTACATGCTATTTATAAATATGAGTTTTTCCAAAAAGAATATTGAAATATACTAGTGACGTACGGCATTAGAAAGCTACGTTATAATTATAGTTGAGATCAAGGAAAATATAACGTAAGCGGATCCGAATTGAAAAATCTTTCAATCGCTATCGATTGTGCTCTACTCTTTTCATAGCTCTTCTGATTCATTTTTAATACTTTTTTTATCAGCTGCAATGTGCAAGAAAAATCTCCGAGAGAGAATATCTTCAGTGCTTGTATTAAAGATCCATTCTTATTTCTCAACGCGAGTTTGCAAGATAACACATTTTTAAAGGGATTTTCAAATTCATTCTCAAAATAGCACACATTTCCTCTCATTCAACTATACTATTTCCGCATGGTCATTAGTGTTTGTTGTTACTCTATATGCAATACTAATTATTACCCTTTGATTGTTGATTATCCATTGATTCTGTCTCCTGTACAAAACGTATTAATTATGCCAATATTTATTCAAAAAATATTCTGACCGTATGTCGCCCACATTTTCAATTCCAATTAACAAACTACACAGACCCACCCCCTACTAATTAAAACTAAAATGCATTATCTCCATGAAAATTGTATTCGATTCATTGCCAATCATTTTATTCAAATTCTCTTCTTCTCCTCTATCATATTTAAAGTGAGATAGATTGTTCCAATTCTCACCCTCGTTATACGATATATATTTATTGGTTTATCGTTGGCATTATACCTATAGAACATTTATTGAATCAGATACACACATTTTAAACAAAGAGAGAAAGAAGATTTCAACCGATCGAGCGCATAGCTGATTATTTAAACTATAAATACCATTCTAATATTACCCATATACCAGCAACCCTATATCAACAATCTTCCCAATCATCATCATCATGGCGCTGCACCAACCTAACACAGAGCTCATCGTCCAGCTTCCTCTCCGGATCCTCCGCGCCGCACACGTACATAGCAGTTGGCACGCGTCCCTGCATCGCTGCTGCCACGCCAACCTCCATCATCTTCTTCAGCACCGGCCAATTAGCCTCGGCTCTCTCGTTATTACATTCCTGGCCCTCCACCTCTACGATCGTTTCCACGTGAGTTTCCACGAAAGCTCGGAAGTCGCTCGCGTACTTGTTGTGACGAGTGTAGTGGTCGCCGTCGACGTTCCACGGTATAGTGCCGCGCGACATCGCTTCACGTAATCCCTAACAAAATTCCCTGTTGTTAGTAATATTGAATTCGGATAATACGCGGATGATTTATTCATTTGCCGAGTATACTTTAAGGGGGCCAGCCTGAGTTAAAGCCTCGAAAAATAGATTTTAGTATAATTAGTCAGGTAATTATT
>JAPYZO010007289.1:0-14701 GCA_030522905.1 Torymus flavipes | reverse complement strand
ATATATATATATATATATCTAGGCATGGTGAATACGAAATCTTACGCAATGGGAATGTTATTATCATTCGGATTGCTTTCTCCTCCTCGCGCGAACAATGCGAGCGTCGACTTCAGCAAGTTCTAATGGATGATATACTTACACATGACGAATTAATCTTCTAGTAAAAGTAATTTTCCTGTTAAAATTTCCTTGCGTCTGGGAAAACACACCCATGCAGTTATATTTTATTCCCTACACAAGTTTCAGAAACTATAAGTCTGTCCCTCTCAAACAAAAAAAATAGACGTGTTCCCGCACAGTCGAAAACAATCGCGGTATGATTACATAACGATCAATCGATATAATTGACATTCAACTTTTCAGGTTAGACATAAATTTCGAGGTGTGATTCGATTATTATATTAATTCGACATCGGATACGATCGATCAGTCTGTCGAGTCAGACACCACTTAATAAATCATCCCGAGAGGATCATCTCTCCCGAACTTTAGCGCAACAATGGCGGCGAAATTTGCGCAACCTCATTAGCGGCTGGTTATTCCGTTCATCGTTCGCCGATTTTCTGCACCGTAGGAGAATCACTCGCTAACGAGACGCGAGAAATCGCCGATTGGGAAACCTTTCGCAATAGAGCTCGCTTCTTCGCTGCGAAATCATGCCTACAAAGTATACACGAAGAGAAGACAAAAAAAGAAGGGAGTACTTGTCGGTATTTTCGCACGCGCGCGTGCACGAATTTCACAACGCGAGCTCGGAACAAATTGCTTTTTCAATTTTGCGTATCTCTACCCCGCGGCGCGGCTTCCAATATTTCGCGGAAACAAAGAGTGCATCCGCGAAGAAGAAGGCGCGCGCTATTCATGCGAGTAGAGAGAGGGAATGTGTTATATGGGATATATGGCGTGCGGTCTCAACAGCGGGTGGTTCTTCCGAAATCGTCTGGAAGTGTGCACGGTATTTGCAGACTGCAATTTTCGTTGAGGGAAGTCGTTGTTACGATCCACGAAGTGTTTACATATAGGTTCTAGATGATTCGAGGAGTTGGTTACCGAGTCTACGTTAACAATAACTTTTGAACTTTTTGATGGTCGTATTTTTGAAATTCGACATGTCATCCTTTGAAAGTCTATGAACTACCTTTGCCAGAGTGACTCAAGAAAAATGGTGTCTACAAGTTGACAAACTTTTTAATTTGTTTTATTAAACATTATAAATACAATTTCAAATTGAATCCCAAATCGGTCAGCAACCACAGAAAATCAAATTCGATTGAGTTTACAGGTTTCAATTTGTAAACCGTGACCCGAAAATTTTAAGAAACAAATTACCATGTAAATCCAATGTTAAATACTGTACTAGAATGCATCGAATACCGCGTTGGATTAAATAACGCCGCAGTTATTCCAACCAATCGATTGCATTTTGCATTGAAATATATATAAACAGCCAATGCACAACGATCGTAATCTCTCTTGATTTTACCTCTGCATGAGTTCAGAAGATCGCAACGGTAAAAAAGCACGAATAATATAACACGACAGCTGAATTCGAAAATCGCATAACATCGAGAGAGAGAGAGAGAGAGAGACACGCGCGCTCCAGCCGATAGATAGTCGGTATTTGCATAATTAATCTGTCGCTACAGCGAACGCGAGCTTAACATAATGTAACATAATTTAATATTTTCATTATCGGTTGGATTAGCAGTTCTGAAATCAATCAATAATCACACGTGCCACTCGCTATATTGCGCGTAAAACTATATATCAGACTTGGATGCTGCAATGTGTTTCCGCTCGATTTACACACACATACGTGGCACACGCGTAATTGGCGAAATTTAAATCTAGAGAGATCGCGCTATTGTTCGTTACGTATATTATTCTAGAATGCATATTAATATCGATCAGCCTATCACGGGGTATCCGATAAATTGCAAAATAGCGCGGCATGTGCTATATATCGGATGGAGATCGGACAGACCGTAATTGTACGGTTCGAAGCAGTTCGCGCGCGAGTCGTGGCGTCGAAAATATATGCTTACCTTGATGATCTTATTCCTATATAAAACGTGGCTGTTCCGCTGCACCGCGTGAAATATCAAGCGTAATTTTACGATTTGAGAGATGATGTGTAGCGGAAATTATAGTTTCGAATTTGCATTTTTTACGGAAACGAGTGTATTAAGATTTTTAAAGTTTCTAAGTTTTTACGGTAGGTACGTTTATTTCGACAATGACTTTTAATCGAACAAACAACCGTATATGTTATGCGACTATATTGATATTTACATGCATCATAAATTTATTTTAAAATACCATATATAACCGCAACGTGAGCTATATATGGAAAAAGTAATTTAAGAAATAATTAAAGCGATGAAAATAATTGCTAGATACGTCGGTAACTAGGTCTTTAAGTTATAAATAACCGAGATAAACGAAAGCATAAAAATAAGTTTTAAAACATGAGGGGAAAAAGTCGGAGGAAAATGTTATAGTCGCGACAAAAAAAAACAGGCAGAGTGAAACAAAGGGACATAAACAACGACGTATCTATAATGCAGAAGCGTGCATATATTCTCTTTGTGGATTACCATAAAATGCGTCTTTTCTGTAAGAATGACATATTTAAATTAAAACGAGTCCCTTTGTTAAACATCTTTTGCAAAATGAAAATGTGTTTTTACCCCCGCGAGCGCACGCGCTCGTGGTAATAAAAAAGCGGAAAAGATGCACTCTTCCATTTATATCCAATTTCGAAAGCGCATTTCCATCAGCGAGTTTCGTCTCTCTCTCCCTCTCTCTTTGTACATCTGCTGTGTTTACACTTTTATTAGTTTACATCCGAAGACTTGAAAGACCCAGGAAAGAGAGAGAGCGAAAGAGAGGAGACGAGAGAGACAGGGAGAGGAAGGCGGAAGAGGAGGGCGGCTGGGAGGGAAAAGAGGAAGAAGATATCTGATGAGTTGTTAAGTTGAAAAAGCGCAATCCAATTTCCCTTTATAAATTGAGAGCTCCGAGTATAAGCTATACGGCACTTCGTATTTTCATTCTATCGCTGGGTCTTCGAAAGGACGGAAAATTGCGCGAGAGAGACAGCCGAGGAGGAGGAGGAGGCGAAGGAGAGGAAGAAAAAGAAGAAAAAAGAAGCAGAAACGTCATCGGACTCGCGAAAGAATCCTCTTGGTTGGGAGAGTGGGGAGCGAGCTTGAGTAATCGGACGAAATTAGTCGCCGGATTCGTTAGTTCAAAGTGTAACAAGCAAAGTTTATGTAAGAACGGGAATAGGGTTTACTTTTTTGTGCCTATGCACAAGGCAAGTGTTACATTCACGATGGCGGCGCCGTAAATGGACTTTAACCAGTCTTCTTCGAAAAATTCTATATGAGCGCCAAGTAACAGGGGAGTTTGGAAATTTCTGCAGAAATAATGGCAGTCCAATGGACAATGTGAAATTTTCCACGGGATTATTGGACTTACCGAGGATTACGCGAAAAAGTTCTCCACTGTCTTTTAATATCGATCTACGAAGGGGCCGACTGTTCCGGTAATTCATGCTGTCCAATCATTCATCCGACGTAATTCCCCGCCGCAATGTTTCACACGTATATATAACGTCGCTCTTTCTCTACGCATCATGCGCATAAATATATCGATGTGGGCCAATTTTTTTATTTATCAGGGTCGATTATTTATTGAACTTTTTTAAATTACTTCATTAATATAAACAGCCTGTCGACGTTGCATTCATTCGTGATGCCCTCTGCATTGATAATAAGGGAGTAATGGAAGTTTTTATTCCTATGGGACGTCTTATTAAAGTTAAAGTTTATGATGGAATATGGAATATTATATGATCGGAAGATATATATTAAGTAGATAATGCAATAATTTATCGGATATTGAAGAGGCAGAGAGCTCGTATTTTTAATATTTAAAAGTTTTCTATAACGTGAATTCCGAACATAATTTACATGAAATAATAAAATCAATAAGTAATCCGCAAACTAATTATTAACTTTGTTACTTTAATGTTCTTTTTTTATTTAAATAGTATCTGTATTCAAAAAGAATTTCAGTCTTGATATCGAAGGCGAGCTAGTTGAATTTAATACTTGTTATATTACATCACTGCAGATTGAAAGTATAAAAAAGATTTTATTTTTTCTGTAATACTATGATTTTATATAAAACGCTTTAAAATATTATTGATGCAATTCATGTATCTATAAAATCATTATTCATTACTTATTGGCTACACATTTTTCAAGCAATAAATTTCGTAATAAAAGCGATTTGATGCTTATGTTCATAAAATAGAAATATCAGACCGTCTACATTTAAAATTTGATCTTACCTATAGCATTGCTGTAGCAATTTCAAAGTACATGCATTTTCCATGATTCATGTTTTCCTCGAACTTATGTAATGATATTTAACTCACGTAATAGCGTCTTTAAATATCTTTACAAGTCTTTTGACAAGAATTGCAGGTAATAATCAAACAACTACATAATTTTTACTTTATTCCAGGCTGCACTATGATTATCATTAGATTGTGGTTCGTTAAATTGTGGGCTAAGACAGGACTTTTAAAAATTGAATTTACGTCGAGAAGATAATTATGTTTTATCTCTTAACCATAGTACATAATACAGCATTTATAACTATCAAAAACCTAAAAAGTTATTATATGTTTTGAAATTTTTATCTGTAAACAAATATGAATTGTTCAAAGCTGTAGCGTAACAAGTCACTTAGTAGCTCTCGACCAGGAGAAAATTAATTTTCGTTCACAGCCTCAGTGTTTTCCGATTAGCCACAATGAGAATGTCTCAATTAAATGAGGCGCGCGGTGGTATTAAATTCGACGTCGAGCGCCGAAATTCGGAAGACTCGACTGTCCCCGTTATTTGCTCACATCCTTTGTGCAGATCTCTAATATTAGATTACAGACTTATTTATACGTTTTCTTTTATAAAATTAATATTTATGAGATAAGAACCTTCGTTATTTTACCTGTCATAGGGGATAGCGTAATAATTAATTTTATAATTAACTAACTTGAACGTATTAGCTTTTTGTGTCGGTTGTCACTGTATAATGCATGATACAATAAAAAGTTTTCAAATAACTTGAAATATTTTTAAATATTAATAAACGTTAGCGAAACTTCGAGTTGATTCCATTTTTATGCTTTTTAGTTTATATATCAATATGAATAAACAATAAGAATATCTCTCATTTATCCAAAATAACTATAATTACGTCAATTTAACTTTCTTTTTCTGAATTTATATCACCCAATTCATGCCATACAAAACTTATTTCTATTTCAAATTGACACAGTTCCTTTTTTTATTTCTTTATATCATTATATTACAACTATATTTCACTTTTTCTATCTCACGTATTTGTGCAATCCTCTTTCGCCGACCAAAGCCAGTAGTCAGCTATTGAAATCCCTTTTCTCTTTCTGTCTTTTCTTTTCCCCTGATACAATATAAAATCAATCAGACCAAAAATAACTAGCTTTTATACACCAGATTTTAATCTTTGGTTACATTGCCTCCCGCTGTCAAAGTCAATCAACCTGTCTTGTACGAGCCCTCCCCCCCCCCCCTCCTCTCTTTCTCTTTCTCTCTATTCCCCTCTATCGGAAAGCTAATGCACGAGTAGGTATTTGTGCGCACCACGAAAAAGTCGCGTCGATCAAAACAAATTGCTTTTGAGCAATAATAATGTATACCATAATTATCTACAATCCTGTGTACTATTCCGAGGTATAGCCTCGGGGTAACATACTAACAACTTGAATATATGAAGTTTCGAAACATACTATGTTAAACAAATCTTTGTTGTAGAAGAATAAGAAAAAATTTTAAATCCGCTGAAATGTGTCTGTTTTATTTTCAATCCAAGATTAATTTTAAGATTTATAAATAATAAACTAAATAACTTAATAAATTTATTTTATATCTTTATATTTAATACCTACATCAATATTATGAAATTATTTGTCATCTCTAAATATAATAATATGAAAAAAAGAAGAAAATTGATTTATTAGTATATATCTAAAATATTAAATTAATAAACATAATGCAGATTATAAATTTTCATTAAACCAATATTTCACTGCCAGACGGAATATAATTTCATTTCGTTAATGAAAACCAGATGATCTGAATCAATAATAATTTTATTGATTATTCATAGTTAAATAAATTTCAGTTAATATTATTAAACTTTTTCATTTACTATTCAAATTTATACCATACGAGAAAAGCTGTATTTCACCGAATCACATAGAGTTACCTTATAAATAAATAAAGAAAATTAAGAAATAAAATAGATTAAAAAATATAATCATATTTGAAATTTCAAGGATCTTTATACGCAATATACCAGCATGTTTGAACTCAAGATCAAGTGCTTCTTCAAGGTTCTTCTAAATCTCATTAAATCTCGAGAATAATTCAAGGATTTCATTTAAAACTGAACATGAAATGGGTTTTATGCGTTGAATTTTAATATAGAACATTTTAAAATGTAGAAATTAAAATTTATACTGCATTTCACATTCACTAATTTTAATAAAGCATTATGACTTATACATAGGAATTAAAACTTTATTCTTTTTCAATTTTTGTAATTATTTAACCTAAAGTACATTTTTTGTAAATTCACAAAACATCTTTGAAAAACCTCAATATCTATTCTGTGTTATGTAAACAACCCTCATAAATAAAGGAAAGCTGTCTGTCTATGTATTAAGGTCAATTTTAACACTAACACGATATTCTTGCACAACTGCAAAAGAAACGTCTATAACATAATTAAAAGATTAAATAGACTAAAAAGTGAGCCGTAAGAAAGCTAGTAACTATGTGCTTGTGTTACTTATTATGACAGAGTTTCTATCCATCAGCTCACCCGGAATACCTTATTTATATTGTACTCGTAGATGCATTTGCAGTCAGCAGTAGCAGCTGACGTTACGTAACGCTACATTCCGGCACTCGACATTGTGTACGTTGAAATCCATACGCTAATGCACCGTAATTTACGAGACTTTCTCTATTTCGGGTTCTTATTCTTCTTCATGTCTCGTCTGTGAAATTCGTTTATGGAATTCTTTTTTAAAAGATACGTCAAGTGAAAAAGTAACCTGTCTTTTGATATTTATTAAGCCTATTAAAGATGTTAAATTATGTAAATACTTTAAATACCGTAAACAATTAATTTATAAGATTACTTTCACTCCTAAAAGACGTTTGCTTTCAAAAATCAACGAAGTACTTAGTCTCTAAATAAGCATCAAGCAATTCTGTGTTTAAGCTCGATTCCGAAAAAATGTGTAGGTTAGTTTTTGCATAGCTTTGCTCCTTATGTAATTCTGAATTAAGTGTAACTCCTCGCTTGATAGACGGCAATAATGTTCAGCCGAGTACAACAGCATTCACCACTTTCACTCTAAAACAGCTGACTATTACGAAAGTCACCCATGATTGAGCTTATACCTACACCTCGCCTCGTGACCCTGTACTTCTATCAAGTGAACATGTCACTTTTACGCATTTTTAAAGATCAGTCATTAAATTGAGGGATTTTTATTTATTTCCGCCATACCCAGCGAACAAAAAGTGCAATTCAAGTTCATGTAATATAATAAAAATTTACGCCAGCTCACACATTAAATAATAAAGTCGAACGGCTGGACACGTGTACGCGTGCGTGCGCGTGCACGTTTGACAGATATGGCTTTCCATTACACTTTACGAGCTTTAGCTACGTTTTCTTTGCGAACAACCCATTCAGGTGCATGAGCACCACGCGGTTTTTCAGGTACAGTCCCAACAATAGCCTCGAATAATACAATTTTTTTTCGTTGCAGCGATTCATTGTGCACTTTACAATGAGAGCCAGACAGGGTAAAATTTATGAAAAAATTATAATTAGTAGATGTTGAACAACTTAAATTGATTTTGTGATTGATTGCCTTATGTGGAAGCGGCTACGGCGATAAGCAGTACAGTACATATTGACTTTGAAAATTCAAAAATCGAATTCAATTACACGATATAGCAAACGTTTGTATTGAATATTTAATCGGAAAAAGGGTTTGCTATCTTTTAAACCAAATGTGATTATTAATAAATATGTTGTTTTGCTACTTGAAAGTAATTGAGTATGACTAACAATATACGTTGAATTTCTTTTAAAATCATACTTTTTACGAAAATCAATAAATAAGATAGGCAGCGTTTTATAAAGATGCAATAAATACTTGAATCATAATAAATTCAATCGAGGTATCTATAACGATAGTTGTTTTTATGGGCATTATCGCAGCAGATATGCTCTAAATGATAAATGATTAATTAGCGCGAATAAGATTTTGCAAAGTGATATACATGAGTATAATTGGTAATTCTAATTAATCAGTTAACATATTTAGTAGCAAGATAATTGAAAGATTAATTAGTTTTTCATCTAAATTTTTTGCTTCGAAAACTGGAGACAGACTTGCATAGATTTCAATATCTCTTGCTTGATGTATCACATTTTTCTGCTTGTGAATAGTAACAAAAAAATAAGTTTTTTCTAATTGATCTGTGCTATTTTATATAATTATCGAATTTAATGGAAAATCTACGCGAATAAATAATATCGAATTAACAATTCATAATAAATGGTGTTGCGATTACTATAATCAATGTTATTAATAAAAAAGAAGCTTATAAATAAAGCATGATAATTATTGTTGAAATATGCAATTCAGCCAATATCAAACCATCTTTTTTGTGGATTTGAATCTAAATATCAAACCATCTTAAGCTTTAATTATTAATCTTATATTTATATTTATTCTCAATAATTATACTCTTAGAATACAGATTAAATGTTGACACAGATAATTTGTAAAATGTTTAAAACCTGATTTTCTGTAATTCACTGGACATATTTACAGTTCTAACTTGTTCCAAAACTTAAGTAACCTTATAACATGAAAAAAGCATATCACAAACTTTAAAGTAATCTCTTCCCCCTTTAGTAAAACACGCTCTGATAACTCGTCGCTTAAACGGCCGTCTAAATCAAGATAATTTTTCAATCAACGCAACGACTCGGGCCTCCGTCTAAAACTGGCTTTTCGCGTTATTATATTTGGCCGCGCTCGAATTTCAGAAATTCAAATTTTTCACTCGGTCCACATAAAACTTCGAATAGCTTATTAATTATCATATTAGCAGTAACCTAAGGCTATTTTTATCTAATACTTTCTAAATTATGCGAAAAGTGGTAAAAGTTTGAAATACTTAGGCAACAGCAGTTTTCTTTAATTAAACTTTCGAATATCTTAGCGTTTACTTCTTTTAGTGTTCTCAAAAGTAGTTCCTCACTCAATTACTTTTTATTTTTTATTTGTTTTTCATGGACCCGTAAAATTAACTTTACTCTAATAGTCACAGGCACCAGTTGTAATTTTTACAACGAAATACGCGCAAAGCACTATACATAAACGGAATAATTTTCTACAATATAATATTCCATCCAGATTCAAACTTCCACATCCCCTTGAAGTATTGATTTTTTAACTTTCTCACTAACCACCCTAGGCCATTACTTTACTCAGCTAAAAGCTATTCCCCCTCTTCGTTCCCCACCGAAATAATAATCACAACATTCGAGGGTACCGTAACAGCCAGCTAAACTGTACACTCACAAAACTTTTAGCGTAATCTTAATAGCGAGCTAGCAGATATAGAATACAAACTTTAATCACACGCACATCCGAAAGAAATGGTTGTTTTTTTCACGAATCTTCGTAAATCTTCGAGTGAGTGTAATCCAGGAACTATAAACCACTTATTATCGTTGTTATTATTAGCGCTAAATAGTAGCTTAAGGTCAGCGGACCATATCCAAGACCGGACGCAGTCGTAAAAGATGCCACGGAGGAAAACTTAGCGCAACGGTAAAATTTCGTAACGCGGCGTGTAGGATACTATACTGTAGAGCGAAGAGAATACGCTAGAGGAAGAGGATTTGGGCTTTATTTTTTTTGTAGTCCACATCTTTATGAGTCCGACAATGAGGCCAGAAGTTCCACCAGAGTGAATCTGCAATCTTAAGTCTCATTGTTGATTTTATTGAAATGGACCTCGAATGCTTTCTTAACGCTCTGCAAAGCATCGTTTCATGGTGATTCCCTTTTTTACCTTGCAAGGTATGATTGTTTATTAAACTTACTTGACATTGGCTCGACCTAAAAAAGAAAATAACATATAAATGTAATATAAAATTTTTAGAAAATATTTTTTACTTAATAATTATTAATTAATTACTTATAATTTATAAATCAATTAATGTTTAAGTCAGTTCTAGAAAACATTCTTTTTAATCGATAAATCTATGTTATTTTTGCATTTCCTTAAAAGTTATTTTCTATCAGATAGGAAGTTCTGTTCGACTTGAATTAAGTTAATATGGTTACTGATAATTGGGACTAAAATACTAGTTCGTATGAAACCATCCATCAAAGTCAAAATTAGTGTAAGATAATTATGAGTCTCGTAAGTCAAATGTTGGTTGAAGTTTAATTATAGAAAGCAAGTAGTGATATGAGCATTTTTGTACATAAGTATTTTTCAATTACCTTTTCATAAAAAATTGATAAAAATAATCCATCAAAATCATATCTGTACATGGTTATAATAAAGTAGAATAAGTGATGTTGATTATTATAGGGGAATGAAATTAGAAGTAAAACACCGACATTTCAACAAAACTCTTACATAAACTACATCGTCATTTCCTCTATCACATTCAACCTGAAATGAAAACTAAACTAAGAAAGTTAATAATCTTAACTAACGACCTTTCAAAATGTAGAACATATCATGTACAACGTAGTTAGCCATTTCAACTTTTAATTCATGTTCCAATGAACCGCAATCGCAGTACACGCAGGTTGATTATATTCCTCGGAATTGATCCGCCTATAATTTTCGCTTCCACAACTGTCAAACAAAATTAAAATCTCAAAATGTCAGAGAGACTGTCGGTCGCTCGAGTGTAAATACTAATTTCACAATGCGCCCTACAATTTGTTTGATATTTCACTGTAAAAAGATTTCATAATTTTCGGCATTAACGATATACCATGTATATTTTGCGTAATTCCCGTAAAGGCCGTTTCTCCAAATATTCGTCGCGAGCGATCGAACGAGAATATATGCCATTCAATTTTCATTTACACATTCAACGGATGATTTGCACAGATTCTCTTTTCATTCCCAAAGCAAACAAAACTTTTATTGATACAGTGCGTGCATAAATTTTGCATTCGAAAGTTGCATTAACGTTTACTTTTAGCGAAATTTGTAAAAGAAATGATCTGTCGATAAATGGAAAAATGCAAGCTATTTTAAGCGTGTGAATTCTGTACGAGCGAAGTGTTTTTCTCTATACAACGATGGTACAATAGTAAATAAAGATAAAAAGGTTAACGCGCGCAAAAAAATGTAATGTTTTTCACGCTGTCATTTAACATTCTGTTGTGGTTTAAATATAGTCTTTTGTTCGATGTCTTTACATTCTATTTAACTTTAAATTAACAGTGCCTATTTTTATCTCTATACCATTCTGAACGCCATTGAGGTTGAAAATTAAAACTGTACTAATTCTCAAATCAAATTTACATATAATTTTCTTTTAAAGCCTTGAAACGCCTTCTAATACGACATCGATTGTCTTGCTGAATCAGCAGAAAAAAAGATCATCGTTTAATTTCTCGAAAGTGCATACAGAAAAATGCAGGTCACGTCGAGTTTCCCTTTTAAGGATTGACGAGTCATTCTCGGGGCTTCCTTAACAAAATAAGTCCAGTAAAAATATTCCGATTTTTTTTTCTCTGCGACAGGTTTTATTCAAAGTTAAATACGCACTCGAGTTTGAAATGCGTTAAAGATGGAGAAAACAAAGCGATCGGTTAAATTAAAGTTCGCTTTGTGTTTCTATCAGAAGTTATTAATTCTCTTTATCGAGGAATAATGTTTATCTTCGTGCATGATTTATCACGCGAATTGATTGGTTGTGTATTATAATTATTTCAAGTAAATATCACGAAATAACATTGTTTCAATATTGTAATGTAAATGAAATGCCCGATAAGCTGTATATATTCATTTAATTTATAATTTTCATTTGCATAAATCACGCTGTGCGTCATTCAGTATCAAATTATTCACGTGATATTTTACTTATAAATTATCGGAGGCAAATTAAAACTTCCAATTTCGTTTATTAATTTATGTACATGGGGACCGTTAAATCTTTACGAGAGCAAAACGGATTAGCTAGTTATTACAGTTTCATATATTTAGTAATTTATTAACTGTCTGACAATAGTAAATCGCATAAACGCGGTGATTTTCACTCGCGGTGCTAGCGAATTTCGGATTTATTGAAACAAATTTTACTCCCCGACTTACTTTGCTTATTAACAAACTTTTGCAACTTAACGCCATTAGTTCTAATACAATCCGACGGTGTGAAACTTGCTCAAACAAATCCCACGGTTATCAAATCAGCGTGAAAAACGTTCTTTCATCCTTCGAAACTAATCAAAACCATTAGGCCCCTCTTCCTTCTCCGCGTCCATCACCACCCCACGTATACACACGTATAGATCCAATAAACTTTATTCATCAATCCTGTCTCTCCCTCTCTCCATCTCCCTCACCTCGAAGCGACGTGAATTCTTCCAAACGCTCACATACATGTATACATCCTTGTATCGTAGCTGTACCATATACCCAACTGCGAGTGCAACGTAGGCGAAATTCGCCGTGTAAACTCATATCGCGCGGGGACCAATAATAAGCGCTTGGCGTGCAGCATCAGCACATGGTTCTGCTTCACAGCCTTCCCCTCCGCCGCGCGAGTTTATTAAAAGCTGCGCCCCCGCGGCTCCGACATGATCGACAGCGAGGGGTGAGTATGACGCACTCGTTCGCAAGGGAGTCGAGCCAGATATCGACTAATATCGGAAATGTGGAATGTTAAGGTCGGCGTTGCCGTCGGATTGTGTATAGCTGTTGTAATGAGACGCTGATTTCGGCACCGACTCCAGATGTTATACAGCTGCAGTGTATATTATTAATACTATATTATTCTCTGACAATTACGTATAGTGAATAAATTAGTGAGATATAAATTGTATCGACGTTAATAATATGTAAATTGTGAATTATGTTATACTCCAGAAATAAAAGTTAGATACACAATCTTGGGAACTCATTGATATTCTCAATAAGTATAACGTCGGTGAAAGGATCAATTAAAACTCGCGCGTGTATAACAATAAAAGTCGTTCTTATAATAGATAACTGTGCAACATTTTGCACTTCATTCAAAACCATTTTGAAACTTCTCTCTCGCGGAGAGAGAAGTAGTGTTAGACTGAAAACAATGGATTCTATTTTAAACCTATTAATCAATAGTTCCTTGAAATGGAATTTGCCGATTGTAATTGAGTTAGGCCGCGCTCGGCATTCAATATAAATTGCAATTTGTTTACTTCTTCTACTGGCTTTCGTAATGAAACATCGAGAATGTCAATGGTATGCTGATTGAGGGTCAGATGCTGGCCATTGTTTATAAACGATTGAATGTTAATCAGCTAATCTCGCCCGTGAGTTGATGAATTTGCTACTCATACCGATAAATAACGAAGAAAAGTTCTTAACGCCCGTATCATTATTGCCAACGAGCTATGAAAGATAATTCGAATCGTTAAACTTTTGCTCGTGTTCTTTACGCGCATGCAGTGCATAAAGCCGCGCAAATGAAGATACATAAATAATGAGAATACACGCGCAGGTATACGAGAGAACTCTATATAAAATAAGTATTAACTTTGCCTGTTTAATGAGATTCCTATCTTTTCCTTGAAATAATTATCCTCGCCATAATTATATACGCTCAAGATTATAATGTATAACGCGTACGCGGCAAATAACAAAATGTGATTTATATTACATCCATTTTAATCTCGCGGATCTTACGACCGCCCCGATAAATCCACTTCAACGCGCACATCTTTACTCTCTTACACTATTTACACGGACAACAAAAAAAAGCGTGAAAACGAAATTTTTCGCCTGCTTCCAGAAAACGTTTCAAAGCGCTAAAATGCGTTTCCATTGAGCACACGATTTTCGCACTCGGGAATTCCTCTCTTACTCTACCTCTCTTTCTCTTTCATTCCAAAGTACCGCGCCGAAATTAAAGCGACAGATTCATCGTTTCATTTGAGCCGCAGCAAAAGAACCGAAAGACAGAGACGGGACAGAGAAAGAGATTAAAAAACGGCAAAAGTGAAGCGGTAGAGTACTACTACGGCTCTTTTTTTCAAATTCTTCTTTGCCTTGCACTTGTGTCTCGCGCTACTCTTTGATTCTTTGATGCCTTACGACGCGGAGCCTCTCTCTCTCTCTCCGCCCGGATAATTTATACTTTCGTTGATTCATTAGGTCCGAGTCCATTATTGCCCCGCGGGCCTTTAATCAATCGCCCTCTCCTCGCCTCTCTATACTTGGGCCACCCCGTATATATATATATTCCATTAATGATTCCCTCCATACAGCGCGCGTCCGTCTCTATTTTGTCGTCTGCTCGTTTTCTG
>JAPYZO010007286.1:0-12104 GCA_030522905.1 Torymus flavipes | reverse complement strand
AGAGAGAGAGAGAGAGAGAGAGAGAGAGGCTTGAGCTCCGCGGCGCAGAGATCGCACGACACGGAAGGAAGAAAAAAGGGACGAGGAATTAAATGACATTAAAATGAGTGACCTGGCTCATTTAATTGTACGCGCCGTCAACAGTGAACTCCCCGGTAAGCGGATATTAAGTAAGCGAACATTTAGCGCTTTTTGTATAACAAGGAGACTGCACTGGCAATCCCTAACGTAAGCGTTCCGCAAGGGTCTGCATCTCGGCGCGTAAACTCGGCGCGTAAGAACGTCGCATTTCAGACGCTTCGTGTGTCTACGTTGCCCGAGATTGTACGTTGTTCTAACTGCATTTTTTCAACAATCCTGAATTTGTTATTATCGTTATATTTATTTTGCGATTGATTTACCAATTTAATTTTCAATGATTTATCATTGATTTTTTTTTCTAATGCTTGCAAATCTTTTTCTTCCTTTAAAGGGAAATCACTATCAAAATCTAATTCATAATCTACATCATTAAATGTAGTTTGGTTTATTATTTTTGATTTTAAAGATGGTAAATTATCTTCAATGATGTCGAGCCTCTCATTTGTTATTGATTGTAGCAGTAACAATTTTTCTATTTTTTTTAACATATTACCTACAAAATATAACGAAGTAAATAGGAAAAATTTTATTTGTAAATGATATTTAATGATATCATTGCTGTTGTATTCTTATTTTACCATTTGAAGGTGAGTCACTTGTCATATTATCTAATTTTTGAGGAGTTAATTGCTCGTTCGACGGTGTACAATGTATTTTCCTCTGATCTACAATATTTATAATAGAGAATAGATATGCATGTACAATTTATTGTGATTTTATCTAATATTTAGTAATATTGTATCTAATAGTTTGAATCTTTTTTGTCACTAATGTTGCTTGAAAAGAAAGGTTTATGTAGTTACAAATCACAATTTTAGTCACTCTTAGCCCAAAGTTATAATATAATAGTTTTTTAAAATTAATCAAAACAGATAATTATTAATAAACCAGAAAATATGTATAAAAATTTTTGTGTGATATATAGAAATGAAATATGTTAAAATGAGACAACCAAAGTTCTTTTTACCACACTGAATAATAGAGTTCAATTGTGGCTGTTATAGATACATGTGTACGTATATTAGCCATTACATTTAACGGTAGCGATACAACATTGAAAATACTTTAGAAGGTTCCTCTATAGTCTTAAATTTGTATAGTACACCGAATGCGAACGAAATTGTATCGCTCATTATTTCCAATAATGAGACGCCGTGGAACCATTTTGTGCGTCGACCATACCCGTTAATGCACACAAATTCGCGCACTGACCGATGTGTCATTAAGCGGTGGTGAAGGGAGGGGGGGGGTATGTCAGGGTCTAGAATGAGTATCGAGAGGTCGAGGAAGGGACTTGGGCAGCGCGAAAGCGAGTACAGAGAGAGATACAGGGAGAGAAAGCGCGAGAACAAGACCGCGATGCGCGTACGTGCAGCGCATGTACGCGTATAGCGCGAGCACGTGCACGCAGGCAGTGTGGATAACTGCCGACACTTAGTAGGATTAGCGAAACTGCGCCGCTCCGCCGTGCGTAGCGCCAGCTTCCAGCCAGACTCGATCTGACGCAAGTAGAGCGGGTGCCCGATGAGGTTGCTTACATCTAGCGATGCCAATACGTGGAGAATTCCCCAACACACTTTTATGATTTAGGTTGGTAGCAGCCAGTAAAATCTAGTTTCATTCGGAAATGGATCGGGAATTCGAAGTATTAAAGGCGGCCCTTATTCCGATCCTCAGTCTTAGCTAGACCATACTTCCACGTCTTAGCTGGATCAGATTTCCAGTCCAATGCGACGTGTGTAATGATTCTATGGGGGCTGTACTATCACAGGAGTTTGGGGCGGACAACGCCCTCTTGTGTACATTTATCTATTTCTTACGAGTGCAGAACAGAATTACTCTACGACGGAGAAGGAGTTCCTTATACTCATATGGTCGATAAAAAGGACATACTTATAGGGATATAAATTTAGGGCTGTTAGCGATCATAGCGCTTTCAGATGGCTACATAACCTAAGATATCCGACGGGGCATTTAGTAAGATGATCACTAGAACTCCAGCAGTGGGACCTGGAGAACATACATTGGAAGGGAGCGATGCATCGAGTTCCAGGCACACTGTCGGGTATAACAGAGAAAGTGGAAACAGTGGAGATTACCACTTTCAAGGAAGTAGACGATCCCTGATATCAACAGAAACGGGCAGCAATTCGAGTCCATACATGTTTTAAGACTGGAAAGTTGAGGATGAGATGATTTAGAAACGGCGAGAGGATCCGTTCTTGGGGACAGGCTTAGACGAAGATAAAAGGTGAAGGCTGGTAGTCCCTCCTGAACATCGTGAGAGTTTTACGGTACACCAATTGTGAGACCTCCGCAGGCCACCTAGGAGTAGACATTCAAAAGGGTGGCGCGAGAGTAATATTGGCCAGAGGTGCGACATGAGTCCACCATTTCGTCCAGGAATGTGAGTACTGCCAGCGATACAAAACCTTATAGACGGCTCCGAACGGGTTGATGGGTCAATGGGTAGTGAAAAGACTCTGGGCCATCGTAGCAGCCGACCTAATGGAAGTTCCGCTAAGTAATGGCCAATATAAATACGTTGTAGTAATCCATGACATTTTGACCAGATGGATTGATTTCAAGTCCCTAAGAACAGCAGATAGCAAGAGCGTAGCTAAAGCGTTAGAAAGCTTATACTATTCAAATGGGAAGCTCCGGATTATCTGTTAACTGAGAACGGGACGGAGTTTGATAATAAGATGCAGGATGGCATCTTGAGGGAGTATTAAATATTAGAATCATCTGGCTATTGAATCTCCGAGTTTCGGTGACTTAGTTATTGAAATTCGATGAGCATTTCATAACAAAATAGGCTGTGAAGGATTTAACAAAAGTGTTCTCCGTCCGTTTTAAATCTAATCAGATTTTGACATTACCTGATTGGTCAGCATCACCTGCATTCAGAGCACGAATAGAATTCTTTGAGCGTGCGGACGACTGATCATTACGTGATTGGCTAACATCACCTGCATTCAGAGCAGGAATAGAATTCTTTGAGCATGCGGACGACTGATCATTACGTGATTGGCTAACATCACCTGCATTCAGAGCAGGAATAGAATTCTTTGAGCGTGCGGACGACTGACCTTTATTACCATCATCTATAATACCTATAATATAAAATTAAACATATACATAGTAAGACTTCAACGAAAAGACTGCAATTTTTTTTTTTTTTTTTCTGCTATTTTTTTTTTTTTTTTTATTTTTTTTTTTTTTTTTTTTTTAATGAAATGTTTTATGTAAATGGTATTTTATTTTAGAAACACTACACAGACACAAAAACAGACACCAACACATAGATATTAATAAAATGGAAAAAGATAATAGGTAAAGGCTCAGATAATATGCACATACGCCAAAAAAATAAGATTCTTAAAAATTAAAAATTAGCAAAAATTAGCAAGGTGAGAGTTGATAGCAAGTAACCTATAGGAAGATGTAGAAAGATTAGCAAATGCAAGGACAGGTAGAAAGGCGTTGAAAGAAATTGGAGAAAGGAGAGAAAAGAAGAGAAAGTGAGGCGATTGGAAATGATAGAATAGATACGAGCAAAACAGTCGTTATGAAGTTGGTGGCCATACATAATAGAATCGAGGTAGAGAAATGGCTGACGTGTAACTTTATTATTGCGATAATGGATGTGAAGGATTTAACAAAAGTGTTCTCCGTGCGTTATAAATTTAATGAGATTTTGACATTACCTGATTGGTCAACATTATTTGCATTCTGAGCACTAATAGAATTCTTTGGGTGTGCGAACGACTGGCCAATATTAGTATCATCATCTGTATCTCCTGTAATAATTATAATATAAAATTAAACATATGCATAGTAACACTTTAACGAAAAGACTGCAAATTTTTTTCAGTATTTGTCAAAGTATGTATGAAAAAATCTAATAATACAGTTTATTATTTAAGTATAATTTTACTTGAAAAATTAGAATTCGGCACTGGAGATATTATTACTCCTGTTTCTTCCATGTTAGCATCTTCTTCATCTGAAATACGTATCTGACGTTTCTTAATACCTATTAAAAAAATAACGTACAATTAAAATATCGATAGATGTAATTGTATCAAAACTTAATAAAGTTAAAAATAAAATTCGATTAAGGTAATAGTAATAGAAAAAATAAATACGTGCTATAAACTGTAAAAAGAAATTAGTTACTAAAAAAAATTATATTTTAGTTTTCTTTATTCAAATTATAACAAGATCTTTCACATAAACTACACGATAATGAATTGAAAGGTGTTTTTTATTTTTCATTTATTCCACTAAGAAAACAGATCATAAAAAGTTCATTGCGACATGCATGTGTCGCTTTGCAGACATACCGGGTGATGAGCCCAAATTCCACATTTTAATAAAATTCCAGATAAATATGAAACTGAGAATCACAAAAACAGCTCTATTTACGAACGGAATAGATGAATAGATTTATACTCTCTATAATAATCTCATAATCTTTTCAAGTAATCTCAACTTAGAACTCAAGAAGTTATATGTAACTGTTGTATTTTAGTACATTTGTAGTACTATTTTACTAAATGCTGTGATCGAACAAACGACATCTCTACAGAGATTGTAATATTTATGTACCAGATAAATGTTTGGAATAAGACAGGATTTTACACCAAGTTTATACTCAACAAAATTTTAATTCTCGCGTATCGATATGCAAAGAAATGTGAATAAATATATGAATTCATTTTTGTGTATATTTTTGAATATAATGTGTACGACTCAAGGAAAGCGACGAAGTTGCAAGCCGCTAATAAACGATGTAGAATTGAACCTCTGCGGTGCGTGCTAGAAAATTTTAAAACATAAAGGGGATGTGATGTTAAGTAACGGCGTAGGTCCTACCATAAAGCTTTCTCAAATTAATTCATTTCTGAGAATTCCAATCATTTATTTTTAAAAGGGATATTTACTGTCCGTGGAAATCATATAAAGATTACATGGTAAAAATTTTAAATATTTTTAAATCTTATTTTTCATAATCCAGTTTAAAAAAATGCAGTTATTAGTTTCTTCAAAATTAAAAAAAAACGGTATGGTAAGAACCTACGCAGCATGATGACACACAAACTAAATGTCCGCCCTGTTTTTGCAAATGAGGAGCACGATAGAATTATTACATTATTGAAACCAAACAAGGCATCAGACTCCAATGATGGTGCTCCAAAGGAACTCGTCCAGATCGTCGCTTTGCTAACTCATTAGTTTTTCTTGAATATATATAGAACGCATTCCTTGCTACTGAGATATGAATAATCTTGATGAATAAATGTTTCGAAAAAGGCCCACTTGTGTGAAACAGAATATGCCATGATTATGAGAATAAATGTCTGCTAGTAATAGGACTATAACAGTATTATAAAGCAATTTGCACCAGCTTAATAATAAAATCGATAAAAATAAAAATACATAGCTGACAAATGTCTCGTACCAATGTCCTAGAACTATCACCAAAGTAAATGCCTGTTCGAATCAGATACAATGATACAAAAAGTAGTATTTAGTAACAGACCACGAACCGAAACAAAAGTATAACTGTATATCCTAGATTGAAAATAAAGTAACTATACTCACTCGAAATCAAATATGATCAAATATTCATATGTAAGACTTGAACCATGGCATTTTACTGTGAGAGGACCTAGTCGTATATAAGTAAGAAATTAATAGTCGAAGAAGAGTGCAGGAATGCAGCGCACATAGAGGAGATCCTGAAAAGAAAAATCAAACTAAAATAAAAACGACCAGACCCGGAAAAAATAAGAAGAAAGTACCATTAGGAGGTGTGTGAAAGAACTGGAGGCAAGAGGAATCGTTGCCAAATTAGAAAGAAACAGGTGATTGGGAAGGATAAAGAGTGGATTTATGAGGAGGAGACGGGAAGAATGAGATACCGTAAGAGGGGATAGAAGGGGTCAATAAACAAGGAAAAAAAGAAGCAGGAGTAAATGGATTTGATATGATAGAAATACGATTCTGGAATGTCGCAGGACTACCAAGAATTGGAAAAGAAGAAATGGGAAAGGGCAGAAGGCAACGATATAGCTGGACTATCAGAGACATGGTTGGAGAGAGGAAAAGAAAATATTAATGAGGAAAAGCTAAAAAAACCATATGATAGTAGGCAGAGCTGCAGTAAGGATAAGGAGGAAAGGAAGGGCTAAAGTAGGCATGATTATGGCGGTCAGCAATAAACTAGAATGGAAAAGATGATGGAAGTGCATGCAGAGGAGAGTAAAAAAGTGATAATTTGGGAAGTAAGATTGGGGAATACGAAATGGATCATGATCATGGTAGACATGAAGTACAAGGAAAAAACTGGAGGGCAATAGAGAAAATAATAGAGAGCAACTCAGGAGCCCCGAAGCTAGCAGGAGGAGACCAGCGCGAGGACAGCAGGACAAGGAGGGAGAGCAGTAGAGAATAGTAAAAGCAGCAATGTCACGGTATTAAACAAGGAAGAGAAAGAGCTGATAAAAAAGCGAGTTGCTTGAGGTTGTACATAATAAATGGAAGTATGGAAGAGGATGAAGAAGGGGAGTTCACGTCCGTATGAGGAAGGATGTCGGAGCTAGATTCTATGCTAACTCACGAAGAAGGAAGAGATTGGGTAAAAAAATGATGGCAGATGGCAAACCTTGGAGGCAGATCACATGCCAATCCAAATACAACTAGAAGTAAAACCGGTAAAATAGAAGAAGACAAAGAGGATAAAGTATACTTAGACTGGTCAGAGGAAGCAGCGAGGAAATATAGAGTATGAACGAAAGAAATAAAAAGTAACAGAGATTGGAGTACACTGAAAGAAGATGTGAAAATCGATGTAGAGGAAAAACAGGAGTCAGGAAGGAAAAAGGAGAAAAAGGTTGGGACAAGGACTGCCACGAGAAAAAAATGGAATCAATCAAGGAAATGAAAGAAGTGAAAAGAGGAGACACATTCTAGAGAGATACCGTAAAAGAAGGAAAGAATGCAAATGGTGGATACAAAGAAAGAAGGATTGGCAAATAGACAGGTTGAAGAGATCACGAAAGACAAGTGGGAGAAAGTTTTGGAAAAGGATAAAGTGCTGCAGGAAATAAAGTTGAAGAAGTAAGCAAAATGATAGAAGACTAGAATTGGAAAGACCACTTTAGAAAGCAATTTAACGGAGAGGAGATAGTCGAGGAAGAAGAAACAGAGTTAGAAGCAGAGTAATAGAATGAAGAACCAATAACTAAAGAAGCAATTGTGAAGTTAAAAAAAGAAAGTCTACGATCGTAGACGGAATCCCCGAAGAAATATAGATATTTATCGAGAAAGAAGCAAAGCAGGAGTTAAAACGATTGCTAAACAAGGTATAGTTAAAAGGGGTGTTCCCAGGGGAATGGAGAAAAGGAAAGATTAAACCAATTTATAAAATGGGAGATAAAGAGAAAGTAGATAACTATAGAGATATAAGTACATGCAGAAATTTTTAGGAGCAAGGTTGGAGAAGGAGATGGAAGAAGGAGGCAAGCTAGACCACACTCAATTCGGATTTAAGAAATGAAGAGGTGCAGTAGACGCGGTGTACGTGCTAAAGAAAAGAATATCAGAGGACATCCAAAAAGACAAAAGAAAGACTATGGGCAACGTTTGAATATAGAGAGAATTTCCTTGAAAATGGTGAGGATAAAACTCTTATAAATGGCCAAAAATACGGTTTTTCTTTTTTTTTTACTTTAATGTCACATGAAGATATAGATCATGAAGCGATTCATTTTGGGCCAATTTTCACTATCGCATTCGGTTAGGCACTTTACAATTTATTATTTCTGTTTACGCTTTCTGCTATTATAGTAATATTACATGTATTGATTCAAACTTTTGTAAACTATTTACCAATTCGTTTACGACTGCGTTGAATTAATGAAGGGGATTGTTGTGATAAAGTTTCCTCTGTCTCTTGTTGCTTAGGAACCGTAACAAACTCATCTTTTTTATCCTTCTCACCTTTTTTTATTTCTTTTTTTTCTTTACGACCCACGAGTTTATCTGAAATAAATTTTTTATTTCCCTTCGATTACAAACGTTCAAATTACTTGAAAGTTATCACGTAGCGCAATATACAAGACACACATACTCACATGCACACGCCCAAGCACACACACAAACACACACACACACACACACACAAATATACGCACGCACATCCGCACACACTCTTACCCACATCCACACGTACACCCACACCACACCAACACCCACACTCACATGCCCGCGCGCTGGATATCCAACACCAGACATCCAGGGATCCAAAGTTTTCAAATAAGCATTGTCAACAAAAGTGTGTTAGACAAAAACTGTAGGGAGCAATGGATGACATGAGGTCGTGACCTTATATTTGACCTTGGGATCCATTTTTAGGTTACTAGAAGCTCAATACTTGTTCTCAATACTTGTTCTTGGGCCTATTTCGTACATTTCGACAAAAAAATTAATTTTTTAAATACTAATGTTCATTTTATTTTGTGGTAGATTGACATGAGAACATATTGTGTTATGGTAAATTTAATGTGGAATGTGTACTGTATCAGATTTCATGTTAAGAGAAATTAAGATTATCTAACAAAATGAAGATTTGAAATTTGAATTTTTATTATATACTTTTTCTCTTTTTTTGCAAAGTACAGGGTAGTCAGTCATAAAAATGAATAGTACATAACCACAAAAAACAAATTAGAGCTTAAATGACTATGGAATAAATAAACATTTACGAATGTAATTATACTAGTATTATTTCTAAATTCATGCTCAAGATTAGGAGTTTAGTTTCCAGTATAGTGCAAATTGACTTTACAATGAATTGGAAATGGATAACAAGGTCAAAGTCGCAGGTTTACGAATTAAAAACCTCGTTTAAGGTGGCTTTAGCGATGAGTATCGTACCAATCGGGAGCACTTGGTGGTTCTAATAAAATAATGCATTTAATTTTCTGCAAATTTTACTTACGAATATGCAAAATTACTTAGCAATGATAAGTGGCATGAAAAAATTAATGTTAAAGTTAATCAAACAACTATTTCGTCTCTTTTCTCGCTTTCTGAGTTCAGACACCTACTTTTAATACGCTCCTCGCGTGACCAGCGCGTCACTTACACATGCACGCCTGACAAGCAAGATTCCACGCGCATGCGCAGTAAGCGCCTTTAGTACGAGACGATCGAAATTAACTGACTTTCAGCCTAACTTTCACGATTTTTTTTATCAACAACACTAATTTTTCGCTGTTTTATGTTATTCTTCGATAAATAAGCTATAACCATAGCTTTGTTTTCAAAAATTACTATTTCATAGCTGTGAAAGACACGGTGAATAGATCGATAGATAATGGGGAACGGTAGTCCTATGACATATAAAAATGACACTTTTTTAACTATTTTTTTCTCGATAATGAGTAGACGACCCTAATATTTCCTAATATTTTAGAAAATTCGCTGAAGCCACCTTAATAGGAAGGTATTCCGTGTCATTTTTTTGATATCTGAATGTAAAATCTGAAAAATAAGTCTTCCAATTTAAAAACGCAACCTATAAATAGATTTTCTAGTACCCTTGAAAATAAATCCCAATGTCAAGTACAAGGTTATAAACTTATGTCGGTCTTTGATCCCTACATTTTTTATCTAAACTTTTATATACATAATATTATAAAGTTCTAGCTAGTTCAAATCAGATGTAATGTTACAAAAAGTATTATTTACTAATAGTTCCTTGGTAAGCAAAATTATAATTTTATATTCTGCATTAAAAAATTATTGTTGTGACTCTAATGGAATATACATTATAGTACTTAACGATACTAGTGCTAGAGTGAATTTTTTATGAGTCTGAGTTTATCGCCCGAGCCAAGCGAGGTTCGTGATAATCACGCTCGTGCAAGAATCATTTTATCGCACTCATGTCGAACAATATTTTTCTTCATTCCGTGCGCAAAGTACCGCTTTCCCGCATGCAAGCGTGCGTATATGCGAAATTCAGAAAAATTTCGCCCGTAATTAGAAAAATATCGTTTGATATACGTGGGGGAGATGATTCTCGACTCGTGTAGTTGTCACCCTCGCTTCGCTTGGGCGACAAACCCAAAGAATCGTCTCTCCCGCACTAGTATCGAAATGTACTATTATACCACTTTAACCTCAAAATCATAACTTTCATATGATTACTCGGCTCTCATGTAGGCCAATTAATAGAGGTTTTTTGCGTGACATAAATACCATCAGCAAACGGTAACCGCTATCCTTCGCAGAATAATCCACAGTATAACCGGGATATAAACTCGACAACCAAAGCTATTCCATCTATTTGTTATAAACAATATAATGCAAAAAAGCGCTTTTTTTATCGATAGTAATTCACATGTACTTTATGTATGCGAAAACCAGGGCTTGTGCGATTATTGGTTTTTGTGCAATCACGATTTGAATTTTTTAGTAGGCTATTTTTGAGCGAGGCTGTATGCTCCGTGGGTGACCTGATTTCAATTGTCAAAAAAGATTATGCAATTTAAGTTCAAAAAACAAAAAGAAGTGCTTTTTTGCATAAATTGTTAATAACAAATAGATGGAACAGCTTTGGTTGTCGAGTTTATATTCCAGTTATACTGTGGATTATTCTGCATAGGATAGCTCTTAGCGATTGCTGACGATAACGAAATAACTGATTTTTTTCTCTATTGACTGGACTAATGGTATAAAATGCGGTTCAGAACTTTAGCGTAGGAAGATTTTTAGCTCATGTGACGAAATGTACAATTATGGCCAAACTTGCAGTAAATTCTTCTTTACCTAACGCTTGTTTTTACAAGCGTGCGTGAAAGTGGCGCTCACCGCACGGCGAGTAAAAAAAAATTTATATATATTGTACTATTGTACAAACTTGTAAACTATTTACCAATTGATGCTCGATTACGTTGTCCAAGTACGGGAGATTTAAGTACAGCATTTTCGTGACTCGCTTGTGGCGTAGAATTCAAATCTGAAGAATCTTCTTTATCTTTTTCATCTGTTCGATTTTTTTTTTTTTCATCGTCACTCGCAATTTTATCTGAAATAAATTTTTTATATCGTTTACAAATTCGTGGCGATAACAGAAGCGTCTAGATTAGAATTTTTTCTACTATTTTCAGGGGTAAAAATGAGATGATTCTGGGTGTTTTGCTGAACTTGTATGGTTGACCATTTTTTCGTAACCCCCCTGCATGCTAAAAAGTGTATTCCCAAAATGCAATTTTCGGCGTTTACAAAAACAGATAACTTGTAATTTTGATTCAAATTTACTGTAGAATCTGGGGAAGTTTCAGGGTGTTCCGCGATACTGGTTGCTTTGCCAAATTTTCAGCAGCCCCCTGCATGCTAGAAAGTGTATTCAAAATAGTACATTACGCAACTAGTGCGTGAAACAGGCGATTTGCGCACGAGTCGAGTTTGTCGCCCGAGCGAAGCGAGAGCGACAATAGAGACGAGTGTAAAATCGCCTGTTCGTGCACATGTTGCGTATACTATTTTTTAACACGCCGTGAGCGAAACACGATCATTTCTTGAAAATGATTATCCGAGCGAAGCGAGACGAGTCAATTTGTCACCCTCGCTTCGCTCGGGTGACAAACAGACGAGTAAATGAATCAAAACCGAGTTATAAAAAATTAAACATTTAATAATAGATTTAATTAGACAAATAATAAATTTAATCAATACATTAATTCTTATATGCAAAAATTTGTCTATTTCTCATTAAATCACTTTCCGTACTCATTTTTCGGATACTTATAAGTCTCAGTCAAGCTCCTAACCACGATAAATATGTAATAAACATTCGTCGTCAAGTCCGTAAAACAATTGCAAATCTTGTTGACATGTTTCGCACACGGTGAAAAAATAGGCTGCTTCGCACACGGAAAACAAGC
>JAPYZO010007285.1:0-11268 GCA_030522905.1 Torymus flavipes | reverse complement strand
CCGTAAGCTCTCCTCTGCTTCTCGTTTTCCCTGCCCGCCGTAAGTAAATAATCCATTTATCCGTAACGCCTGTTCTCGCCCCCCCGTCCTTTTTCCCCTCGTTACCTATACGTATATACACTCCGTCATTCTTCTTCTTCCTGCCCCTCCTCCAGCTCTTCTCACCTAAGTACCTTAACGAAGCACCTCCCAAATGTACGCTCCCCTCGTTTTCTCTTATTATCGTATTCGAGCTCACCACACGCGCACGCAATTAAAAACCGCCACCTCCAGCTCATAACTCGCACATCATATATAGCAGCGTTTGTGGCGCGCCGTTTAATTAAGTCCGCGCGTGTTATGAGTTCTCCGCGAGAGATATACTGCTCTCGCGGAATTTATGCGTGTATTAGCGTACCTCGATATTTCCTCGCTTATCCGCGCGCCCCCATTCAGGCGCCCACGCACATGAGATCGCCGCTGGATTTCAAGGGGATGAACGTTAATCTCGTTAATGCCTCATAAACAGTCTCCACCCCCTTCCAGCTTCGGCCCGTGTCCGATTGAGAGAAGTCTCTTGTCCTCTCTCTCAAAGACCGAAAGCACCCTAATTAAGCGGGATTTGCGGTCTCCGATGCCAATCTGATTGAATTTTGTGTTTTAAGGGTATGTATGTATATGTGTGTGTGTGTGTGTATACGTGTCTAGAGAGGTCGTCGTCGAATTAACTCTATGGCGGATTTGTTGCTCGGGGGAGAGGTGAGCTGTAGCACTGTGTAATCGAGTTAGCAGAGGGAAAGTTTTGCTTTAACGAAATTCATTTTCTTTCAGAGTGGCGGGCAAAGGCGGCCGGATAAAGTGTGTCGGGGGAAAATAAACTGATTAAATTACACGCCGGTTGTTGTTTCGCTGCGTAACTTTGCGGCGGCGCGTAAGATGTAGTTAAAAAAATGTTCTCGCATTTGTTTATGAAACTCCTCGAGTTAATTAAACTAAAATTAATGCTGTTATATTGTTACCGCGCGGGCAAGAGATTGCCTCTTATATTCTCTTTTTATATACCGCTGCTTTTGTTGACGAACTGCAGCAGACTCTTACGCGACGCGATTAATAGCCGGCTGTTTCATCGCGCTCGAGGAGGGAGAGAGACAGAGATAGGGCACGAAGTGAGAGCCGAAGCTAGAGATGCTATACGTAACGAGATTATATACGCGAGAATGACGCGAGAGAGTGTCATAACGACGACGATGCAACGTAAGACTAATAAAGAGCGAGCGGTCATAATGAAGCGATGGAGTCGTCGACGACGACGATCCCCCGCGGGACCGACGAAAATTTGTCAAGCCACGCGCGCGAGAGCGGGCAATCAATATCGCGGCGGCCGACGAGCTGGCGTCGACTCATATAAGAGTCAGCCTCGCGCGCGGGCGACCTATACTCTCGTCAATTTGTTTGAGAGGCAATTTTCGAGCGAATCATTTTTCGGGACGTCGATTAATTTTAACTTTTATTTTGATTGCAGGGAATATGGGGACGGACGTGGAAGAAAGCGAGCGGAAATTAGTCGCTTCTTGGGGGACAGAAAGTAGGTCATTTAAGGCAGAAATTTCCTTGGTAGAAAGTCATTTCACTGCTCAGATATCTTAATAGCTGGGTCTAATTGGAAATGCTCGGAAAATGATTCTAATTTTCGGTCATCAGTGATACGATTTTAGCCATCTATTGTAGCTCACATTTGATGGCGATAAAAATAGACAGAAACCTTATTGCAATCGATTACTTGACCATTTATTGGAAGTGAAAGAGATAAAATTAAATGGAGAAATAATTGTTTTCCTTTATATCTCTTAAAATGTTCGCTTCAAATATAAGTAGAGCAACATTTTTTCTGTTTAATAGCAAACTATCTTCGAATAATTGATAAAAATATGATTATTTTTATCAGAATATGTAAATTATACCAAAGTACGTGCTCCAATTTTTTGTCAAATAATCCAATTTCCACACCACCGCCGCTTAACAGTCGTGAGAAGGTCATCATCGCGCATAAAACTCAACGAATTACAGGAAGGTTCTAATACGCATATTGTCATCGCTGCCAGGCCCTCATCTCTGGTAGTTTTATTCTCACACTTATACGCTCTCCAGTCCTCTGCCTCCCGAAATTACTTTCAATTTCTCAAAGTGCATCCCGAGAAACGTTCCACCGACGCGCGACGCGACGCTGCGCCAACTCGTCGGCGCGTCCCTTTTACCTCGTTCCCCATTATGCCCGCCGGAGAATCGCGTCAAAGCGCTCGGGGATCGCTTTATCAAAGCCAGCAAGAGAGCAACAGAGAGAGAGAGAGAGAGAGAGGGAGAGAGAGAGAGAGAGAATGCGCGCGTTGCACCTTCAGGACAAAAAGTCTCGCGCGCGCGCAAACTCACTTTGGACTGTACTATTGTGCTAGTAGCTTAGACTGTAGTCGCGCTTTTCTAAATATGAGGGGCGTTGAAACGTGAGATATATATATATATATATATGCGAACGGAAACGTTGCGCGGGTAAATGATTCTGGAATTTCGCCAAATGTAATTTGATTCTCGCGAGCGAGCGAGGGCTCGGCAAATCGGTTTAACTGCTTTACGAGCGCTCTACTTTCTTTCATTGTTTCTCCCTTATTGAGGTGAAAATTAGAAAGGGCTAACTCTGTTAAACACTTGACGAAAAAAAATCCTTGTACGCGAGCGAGTGCGTTTGGGTGGTTAGATTAGATTAACGGTGCGCGGTCGTGTGTTTGCTTTTTCTGGCGGGTCGAGATATAATGGAATGATTTAGCATTGAAAAGTAGGTTGAAGGTGACTCGGTTTATATTTAAAAATGGATTTGACAAATTCTCATGTGCTATGGTTTAGAGGAATTATCACTATCATTATGAATTTTTTGGGAAAATTGAATTTTCTTTTTATTTTTCATATTACTCGTGAATAGAATATTTTTCGCTGAAAATGGAGGATGTACTGCTGCTTATACTTAATTATAAAGTTAAAGCAAATTAAAGAATAATCTTTGAAATATTCTTTTTAACCGTCATAATGTACGTGTAAAAGTTTATTTTAATTAATTCCAAAAGAATTTTAAAAGCTAAATTTAACAATAATATTGTTGAAAAGTTGCGTTTAAGTAACGTATTAGTCATATACTATAATTACAAGATATATGTTCTTTTGATTAAATTACATGCTTATTACAACCGAACGAGTATTCGATGCACATTAAAATGACAAAGCTTCCTCTATGAAAAAGCAACAATGACATTGTAATAAGATTTTTGTACGCAGATTTTAAGGCTTTATATATACAACAGTACGCAATTTAATTTATGACATCAATATACAGGGAAAAAAGATTGGTCACCATTACGAACTAATTGTGATATCAACCAATAACTTGGTTGTGACGACTGTTTTATTACGGTATCTTACTAATGCTCAACAGATGAGACTTTGTTTTTACCAATTAGTTTGTAATGCAGTTACCAATTATTTTTTCCAGTTACATTTAACCACATTTAAACAACAGTTCTCCTAACTTTTAAGAGTTTCGCTAAAATAATTATCTGTTTATACGACGTGACGAAAAAAACCAAATTTAAATCATTTTAAAATCCCACACAACCCTATACAGATAAGAACGAAAGCCGTGCAAAATCTCACCAGCATATAAAAAAAAATTGTCAAATATTATCTATTTTTAAAATCTCTATACCCGCCCTTCGCCACCTACCACCATCCGCGACCCGCACATAACCCTGTAATACTTTCACCCCCTCGGCTCTACTCCCCAATCGGATTTATCATCCCGCGACATGCGCGCGCGCGCGCTCGCGAAACACGTATAGGTACCGTTGACAGCCTCGCGCAAAATGATTTTGAAATTCCGCCAGACGTAACTCAATTCTTCTTTTGTCTCTCTCTCTCTCTCTCTCTCTCTCTCTCTCTCTCTCTCCCTCTCTCTCTCTTTCTCCCACCAAAGATTCGATCTAACGAATCGCTTTAACCGTGATGTTATACCTTTCTTTGCACTCTCAAGGTTATATAGCCACCTCGAGGAGTGACGCTCGACAGGTCGTTTATCATCAACTAATGAACTCGAGCGAGTCGCCGTCTTAATCCCATATAGTCGCTCTCCCCGTCGTTCTCCTCGTTAATATCGTGACGTTATATATATATCGGGAGTGCCTGCACGCTTAATGCGGAATCTTATTTAATCCCTTGTCCACGTTATCCATTTTCCGGTAGCTGTGTGCCTCTCGATCGATCACGGAAATGAGTTTATTGGTGCAGTTTCTTAAAAAAAAGGAAAAGGGAGAGATCGTGGTGGTGTGGCAGGTCGAGAAGTTTACAGCGCGCGATGGTGTCCGACTTCGGCGGCCGCGGAGAGATTAGATTTATCGCGTTGTTTCGCAAAGGGGGGGGGGGGGGGCATATAATGAAGTTTTACCCGGTTAACGGTTCATAAAAGTAGTTTGACGTAGTGGCGCCGATGAAAGAGGCTGCGGAAGGGGGCCGTAAAGATTTAAGGGATGAGCTCTTCGCGTGTGTTCTCTCCCCTTGGAAATCCAATTATAATTGTAAAAAAGGAAGGAACGCCGCGTCTAATCAGCGAAATTACACGTACCACCGCGGGTGGAATGGCCGTTCATTTACGACTTTTATCTGGTTTTCATTGTCGTTCGCGCTGTTTTATATACGGGAAAAAAGACGAGCCGATATCGGTTTAAAAAGCGCAGACGGCGAAAATAGGCGGGGAATAAATCAATCGAAAATCGATTACAGATTTGAAGCTTTTTCGCGCGCTGATTCAATTGAGCAGTCATGGTTTTTCGAATTCCGCGCGTGTGTCACGCTACGCCGGCGACAAATAGAATACACACACGTGTCGAACTCGAAAAACTATGACTGCGTGCGCTCAGTGCGAAACGATTTTCTTTTTTTATTTCGTTTTTTTGCCCTCTCTCGTTCGTTGCGTCGATAGAAAATAAAAGGAACGAAATTATACGTTAGGTGAATGCTGTCGTCTCGAATAGAATAGGTATTCAATTACAAAGCAATATCAATCAGCCGTTCGTCGGGTTATCAAAGTAACGTTGATATTCACAAAAGCGATTTTTTTTTTTATTAAGTTTTACTGTTCTCGCGGTAACTTTAAATACTGTGAATTAAAATTGGTTGTTGAACGTACTTCAACAAAAAACAATTATATTCGAAATGATATAATACTGATAATAATAATAATAATTTGCTTATTAACAAAAGAGAAAAGTTTACCTTTTCATCAACTAATGAGTATAAAATATTGAAAATGTATATTAAAACATTCATTCAAATTATGATAATTATTTTACATTTTTTATAAATATTACCTTAAATTTAAAAAAGGTTTTTTTTTAGTATTTTTGCAAAAGGTATAGTAATTAGATTATACGAATTCGTATTATTTAAGTTTAATATAAATTAAAGGAGAAATTCTCGCTTGACGTGAACTCGCAACAAATGTCCTGTACGTGTAACACAGAACCACAAGTGGACAGCCATAAAGTGGCTGATATACCATGCACACAAAATGGTACCGTATTTTAGAGTATATAAAGTCACGAAAATGATTTTTACTTATTTGTCCAGCTGAGTGAAGACTTATATCACAATGTGTAAACGATAATATACGATAATTTAATTACTTTCGGCAAAACTTTGCGCGTGAAACACGTTCGATAAAGTCCTATTTCATATCTGCCCAACGTATGGCGTCCAGTACTGCATTGGCCTCCAACCAGCATAACTCAATTTAACCTCACCACCCTCGCCGTTTGACACGCATGCGATCTTTCACATATATAATACATATATATAAATCAAGCACGCGCACACACGCAAAGTCGCGTCGAAGGAACAAGTGTTGCGGGAGAACAAAGGGGGCCGGGCTTCCTTTGTGCGCGCGGAAACGATGTAATTCGCGAAAGTGCTGAATTCAAAACGCCTGCCTGTCTTTTCAACGCCGCCGTCGTCCCCGGACTGGAGTAGGAAGTCGCTCGAACTTCCGCCGCTCGTTAGATCTTTGCAGCCGCGTGTCACGAACGCGTATATATACTGTTCATTCAAAGGCGGCAGGCGCGAATTAGCATTTTTTCCATTCCGCCGTCTCTGGTCGTCGGGGGTTTTTCTTTTTTCCTGTCTTGTTTTATAAGCTCGCGCGCGGGCGCCAACCTTATGGCTGCTGTAAGGAGCCGCTGACTTCTTTTCTTCGGGGCTGTACTTGTGTTTGTAGGCGCTCGGGCACGTAATTTGTAGGGTAATTGGGTGGGATTCTCTCTCGCGGTTGCGCGGTCTTGATTTTCGCATTCAGGCGGAACAGTGACCCTGTTTTTTCTTCCTTTCTTGTTAATGGGAGTGAGGTGACGGATCGCTGATTAATTTTGATGAAATTAAATTTGATGATGTATATAATAAAAGTTGCAAAGCGTATGATTTATGTGTACACAGAAAAATGTGGTTGCTTCCAATAATCAAAATATTGGGTACTGTAACCATCTGAATTGGTCAAACCCAGAATAGTTAGTGTAACCAACTTCATAATTATAGCTACTTAAAAATCGTTGGCAAGCGCAGAACTAATATTTGTCCGTTAATCTATCTTTTGGTGGTGTATTTATAAGTATAACCAGCCAGTTGGTTGGAATAATAAATTCTTTGGCCGTGTAGGATTGATAAAAATTGTTTATATTGCGTATGTGTAGTCTCTTAATTTTAATCAGTGAAGTTCACTGAAAATAAGCTATGAGTATACCAAATTAATTGAAATTCCAGTTATGTTCTAGCTTTCGCTGAATAATTCAGATGATATAGTATACTTATAACTGATTTTCAGTGAATTTAATTCCTTCACATTTAGAGATTAGCATGTAATTTATTCCGTTATTATACATATTACTTCGATACACACTCGGAATAGTAATTAAAAAGTATGTCGTCTAGATTCCGCTTCAAAGACAAAATCTGCATTTTAAAACAACTATGGCCTTTATACAGTGTATTTACGAAAAACCCTTTGACGTTGCTTCCAGTAAAACATTTCCTTAAAAAAAAAGCACAATGTTTCATACTGCAAAAAATTCTTTTACCGTTTACTCCTTTCCGTCCTCTAAAACTTTTTACGCCTTCCAAGTTTTCGATTTCATAGTTATTTCACATTAACGGGTTATGTCCTCGCTCTCTGCACGAAAAAACTTTAAATTTTCGCGCAAAGTCATAGTGTTTGTCATTCAGCAGCATCGAAATCTCACGTGCGCGCGCTTGCTTTCAATTCCATGAATTTCACCTCCCACTGCAACAAAGAATATCTGAGGTGTACGGCTGGCGAAAGCAGCAGCATCTCTCACTCTCTCCCCTATTGAATAAATCTTTTTTGAAGAGACGATACGTATAAGGAGAAAGGAATGGGATCAGTGCGCGCACAGATGGTGTGCGCCTGTATACGTGTATATATGCGAATAAAAATGTATAGAAGAAAGTGAGGAGCTTTGCCATATATATATATACACCCAGGACTGATAAATATATTATAGAAAATATTATTTCAAATATTCAGCTATAGTTTTTGTAGTTTTCCTCTGCTTAAATTGTATATATATATTCGAAATACGAGACGTAGCGCGGCTCGGAGGCAGAGTTGATTTAAATTCTCATGAATTTAAATTAAAAGTATATTCAAATCGGCCGCGAGTATTAAAGATTAAAATCTTCGGCGGTGGAATTACACCGCGATCGCATGCATATTCCACGCGTACACGTTGTTGCTCCCTCAAGCGAGAACTTTACCGCTGGAAAACAAAAGCCGTGTATATATATAGGGCGCGCTTCGATTCAATCACCGAAGTGACATTGTTAGCGCCCGACGAGCTTAGAAAAACGAAGCGTATAACAGCGAGCAAAGTTTCCCCGATAATTTTTAACTCGATGTAGCGTTCGCGCTTCAGAGAGTAGAGAGAAAAAAAAGACGAACCCACCATGTGTGTGAGAAAAGACTGTCTCGACGTTCTTGATTTTAGCGGGGAAATTCTCCGCGTCGATATATCTGCTCACTTCTCTCTCCCTCTTTCTCCCTATACCTGACCGGTATCTCAATTCTCACGTCTATGGCGGCAGCCCAGCTGTGGTCGGATTGAAACTTACTTTTCTCAGCCCCGCTCACAACCTTTTTGCCACTCGGAAAGAGAGAGAGAGCTGAGCTCGTCGCGCGATCGCGCGTTATACACGCGAGAAAGGGCTTTGCCTTTTATTTCGCCGCCTCGATGACGCGGGATCGCGCGAGAAAGAAGAAGAAGAAGAAGAAGAAGAAGAAGAAGAAGTGGTTTGCATATAAAAGCCGCCGCGGGGGAATGATAAAAGCGGCGCGCGAGGTTATACCTTTGATTTTTCCTCCAGACGAGGTTTATATAAAACCGTGTGTGTGTGTGTGTGTGTGTGTGTGTGTGTGTGTGTGTGTGTGTGTGTGTGTGTGTGTGTGTGTGTGTGTGTGTGTATTTCGATATTCCGATCTTGTTTTAAATTTAGGCGCTGGAGGCGATTTGGAACGGGGACACTTATTGAATTTTAATTCGTTCGCGAGAAACCGATGCTCACGTATATGTAACAATATATATGTACACATTGCGGTATCTCGTTATAAAATCGTTTTCAAAATATATAGACACGAGCCGTCGACGACACTCGTATAAGCGCGAAGCGAAAAGATTTAAAGTGTTTTCACATATACTTCTCGGGGAAACGGCCATCGCGCGCAATAGCCACAAAGCTTTTACCGTCGAAATATGAGAAACGACGTAAGAGCTTTACACATATACACGCGTGTGTATATGTACTTGTAAAGCAATATCGGCCAGCCGCGAGCCCTGTATAAATAATTCGACAGCGTGTAATGGTATATATACGTACTCTCTCCTCTCTCTCTCTTCCTCTCTTTTTCTCTGGGAATCACCTCGTCGTTTGACAAATCCTATCTCGCGAATCGGCCGCTTATAGCGTGCGCTTCACGTAAGCTGCGGCGGCGGCGGCGGCGCGCTTGCAGTACAGTATTATATTACGCAATCGATGAAAACGGGTCGAGGCCGAGCGAGTGCATCTTATAAAACGGCATTTCGAGTGCCAGCTCGCTGCGATATTTATCCGACGGCGGAGGACTCGTTCCATCAGAATCGTTTTCGCCCGTGAGGCTGCTGCCCGCGGCTAATTCAATCCGACCGAAACCGTACAGCGCGCCTATAATACCGAGGGACTGTGTGTGGCTGTGTAAGAGGGTGAAGAGGAGAGAGGAGAGATAGTCCACCTGTTTGGGAAGTTTCTTATCGGGTGGCGAGTGTAGGGGTGAGATTAAGGGAGTGCGATGTCGATACAAGCGTCACGACTCGTGTGTACTTGTGTTCGGTAGTATACGTATACGTTTGCTAGCGGAGGGGAGCCGAGTGTGATTATGTATAATTTTATAAAGCCGTTATTTTGGGAGAGCGTTAATAGTCAATTCTTTCAAGTGAATATATGATTAAATTTTTTTTTTTAATTTCAAATTTAAGCGGTCAAGCGTTCACTACAAAATGCATTTGTCGAGTGATATTCTAAAAATTCATAAAAATTTTCAATTTCCGAAAAAACCGCCATAACTTTTGCTACTATAAATCAGTGGTAAGAAAATATGTAAACTGCGATGATTGATATATGTTAAATAATATAGCTCTGTCTTTCCTTTGGCAAGCAATATAACTATGGTTTCTACATACGCAGAATATAATTAAAAACAAGCTACATAACTGTTAACTATAGGGTATCGAATCCCTGCATGCACCGCTATAATTCAATTAAGAAATTTCCCTAAATCAAACTCCTCCCAGTATTTTCGCACACCTTCTCACAATAGGCCCATGATTACAAATAGCATCCCGCAGTAACGCAAAAAATAAAACGCGACCCCCGTACAGCTCCCTCGAGTTATATTCATCATCTATACCCGTAAATTTAAATTCACCAGCTGACAATTTCGATTCATCAGAGCCGACCAAACTCGCCGCTCGCATCCGACCGGCACCTCTCCCAATTCAGCATCGCTCCATTATTAATAATAACACCCTCATAGTACAACGTTTCAGCGGCCTATATACTTTTAGCAAATATCTCGCGGACGGCGTTCGTTAATACCGCTCGCGGCGTTATTCCAAAATTTACATTGGACATTAGCGCTCGCTCTCTCACCCTCTCCATTGTTACGCGGCCGCAGAATCACGGGACATTCGTCCTCATTCCGCGTCATTTCGCCGCGCGTGCTTTTAGGCCTCCCTCTTGATCAACACCACCACCACCCACCACTACTACCACCGTCACGTGGAATTGGCTTCGTTCAGGGTGCGTCGATGTTCCTGTAATCGCTCCGTAATTCAAAGCTTTCACCCTCCCTCTCTCTCAACGAAGAAAGAAGAAACTTGGAAATTATAAAATGTACGCTCGCTCGCTCGCAAGTTGAACACGTGTGTGTGTGTGTGTGAAGGCGCTGTCGCCTCGTACAAACTATAGCGAGTCGAATACAACGTTGAATAATGCAGTGACTCCAAGTCGCTCGCTCGCTCGGAGTAAACTTACGGAGGCAATCTAGTCTCAGGCGGCGAGCGCTTGTGTAACTTGGGTACAGCGAGAGAGTCCCCGCGCCTAATATCTCGCCGCGAGAGATAGCAGCAGGCGGAGAGGCTTGCGAAAAAAAAACGAGGCTCACGGAATTCCATCTCGCGTAATTTCGAGGGTTGGCGTGTATCAAGGACGTATATATGTAGCTAAAGGGTCAACGTTCCGAGATCACTGGCATGACTCCAATGTGGCGCGTGTACGCGCGAGCTAGGTTAGGGCCGTGTATCTTCGCCACGAACAAAGCCGGCGCGCGCGCGCTTATAAACTTCTTCCGCCGTATTTTAAATGCGGCATAATCTTCCGCAACGCCCGCCTCTAGTTCAGGTTCATTCCTGCGTGCGTGCGTGCAGCGTTCTTTCTTCTTCCGCACATTTCGCGCCGCGAGGACGTAAAAATGTCGGGGAGGGTCGTGTTTCCGGGCGTGTTGTGTACCGGAGCAAGCAGATGTTGTTGTGTAGCTGCAGGAGCTGTGCGGAAGTAGCGGAGGACGTGGTTATAAACAATAATTCTGTCGCTTTTCGGTGCGTTTTTTGGGTTGGTTTTGGCAATGAGCTTTTTTAAATGTATAGAGTTGATGTATTA
>JAPYZO010007282.1:0-10483 GCA_030522905.1 Torymus flavipes | reverse complement strand
ACAAAATCTTAAATCTTGATACAAATTCTGTGATGAAATTATCTACTTGGATAATCATTTTGTCAGTAATTTCATCTTGTGACAATAAATAAATTCCCATAACTAATAATTTGTAATGCTCAAAGTATTCTTTGTTTAGCATGTCACCTAATATTGGAATTGAATCATTAAAAAACAATAATTTAAATTCAGATATTTTCCAATATACCACATCCTCTAATAAACGTGGTCGTCTTGGAAAAGTGAGATGGTGTAATTGAAAATAATTTATTATCAATTACTATAGCAAAATTGGTAATCGAATAATCTTCTACAGATATATCAATTTTTTTATCACACCTTCAAAAATACAATGCATCCCGTCTACTGAGGTTGAAATTATACATTTATATACTACTTTTGATAATGATGATGATCCCTTAACGCCGTAAACTCTAATACCAGTCTCAAAAGCTTCGATAGCATGCTGAATTGTTTCCTCATCTGTTCGCAAACTAATATTTTTCTAATAAGGAGAAACTATTTTACCATTTACATACTGTCCCTCTTGCTTACACGTTTGAAGATCCGAAACGACCATTAAATTGTGTCATGTTCAAAAAAGCGGCTTTAACAGGAAGATCACATGTGCCACATAAAATAACCCCTCTCACTTTTATTATATTGTTTGGCACATGTGTCTGTTAATTAATACCTTTATAAATCATTTGCAGAGCCTGCTTCATAGGCTTTAAAAATAAATTTACCTTATGTTTATCATTGCCAAACCATAAACCCAATAGCAAAATATGTTTGGTCTTGTGTCTTTCTGCATACGGTAATTCGTTAATGGTCAGGTAAAAAGTCCAGATATTATATTCGGATGATTTGAAAATAGATCCACCATCCGAATACCATATAAATGAAATATTATCTGGATTTGATAATATTTCACCGAATTGTTTTAATTCTTTATAGATAGACCCATCGTAAATATCGGAATAGTTATTAGAAATATTTATTTTCGATCGATCCAAAAGTTTTTTTTTTTAAATCTGGCCTTTTATATAAAGATTTCAATTGTTCTACAATTGAAAGTTCTAAAAAAAAGTGTGATTGATTTAATGTACACAAAATGCATTTAGAATCAGCATTTTCCAAAGATGCAAAACAATTAGAACAATAGTAATGTTTTATTATTGAAATTTTTAAATTATTACATTGATTTTTGAGTTTATACATGGATGTTATACAATTCTTAGATATCTAATACAAAATTTGTAATAGATACAAGTTCTTTAGAGAATAAATACTGCTTTAATTTATTTTTTAACCTCAAAAATGAGGATGCATCATAATCTGTTATTTAATGTAAACACGTACATGCTTTCTGAGTGGGAATATTGATTAAACAAAAATGCAGTCACATTTAAAAATTGAGCGTGCAAAGCGCGTACTCAATTAACTTACTTTTTCTGAAACACTTAAAGGCAATTTGCGTGTTGAATTTATATATGTAGTATCTGTGATACAAAACTAAAGAATAAGTCAATATTTGTATTACTCTGAAAAGATTTGAATAGAGGTAAGAATATTATGTGTTCTAATTCGGCAATTATTAATCATAAATCAGATCACTTCGATTAAGTATCTAGAGCTGACTTTATCTCACGTAAATGAACTTCTAGCGAAAGTTACCGCTCAAAATCAGTTATTATCTAGCCAACATCTCGCCCCGCGTGCGCGCGCAGCGAACAAAAAGTGGGAAACGTAATTGAGATAATGCCATTTTCCAGAAAGCATAATGATGACAATAAAAGAGAAATTTGAGCTCATTATTACCGCGCTCTCGTCACGACATGGAAAAACGCCGAGTCACGAACGAAGAGAAAAAGAAAAAGCGCGCGCTAGAGAGAGAGAGAGAGAGAGAGAGAGAGAGAGAGAGAAAGAGAGAGAGAAAGAGAGAGAGAGACGGGATTACGTATAGTTGAAGCGCACGCGCGCACCCGTTGGACAATGCAAATTACACGCCGCTGATAGCCGCCATTTAAGAGAGAGGGAGAGAGAGAGGAGAGAAAAAAGGCTGCCGGGGCCGCCTATTAGAAGCATTAGAGGATCGCGGAGAGGAGAGAGAGGCACCCGCGCGACTATGACATAATTACCGGGCCGACAATAAACTAGCTTTGCCCGCTCTCGCGACTGCATACTCCGGCTTTGTATTCGTTCTGGTAAAGATGTACGATGGGGTGTCAAATTGTAGCAAAAAATTTTCACGAGCTAGGTACAATGTAGAAGATTTCTTGGTACGGTAGATGTGAAAAAAATTGAAAGTGATCTAGGATATAGAGAATTTTTGAGGATAAAAGTGAATATTTATGAATCTTACAGAAGTTATGCTGGAATTTTTATGAAAGTCGAATTGTAGAGTGCTTATAGGTTCAAGTAAAAATAAATAACATATTAATAAAGGATGACTACTCTACTTCAATTTGTGGTTTTTTTGTGAACGCTTTGAAGCTATATCATTATGTAAAATTTGAAGTGGTTCAACGTTTTAATTAATATTAAAATTCTGTAAGAGAAAAAACATTTTCTAATTGTACTTTAAAACTTGAATATGTAGTAGTGGAAACAGACGAGTCTGGACAGACATGCAGAGTTAGTGAATTTTCTAACCGTAACCTCTAGAAAAGGGAGAGGTATTTTATCAGAATGTTAAAATGTTAGCATGGTGGTTAACACTTTTGATGCTATAAAAAATGTTTATTCTTACTTGTCGCGCAGATGTATTCGATATCATATTATTGATCTTCTCTGAAATAAAGTATATTCATTTTCCTCTGTGCCAAAATTATTTCGGTCTAAATTATATAATCGGACATAGTTTACGTTATTCGTGAAAAATTTTTATAATTTGATATTTCAAATTAATTTTTGTATACAAAACCTAATTTTTTCAATTTCAGCAAAAATTCTACACACAAGTCACTCTTCTAACATTCATCTCAGAGCGAGATCAAAAAGTGGCAGTGTTAGCTAAATTCACGGAAACGCCTTTTTGCGAGAAAGGTTCGGCTTATCTTTTCGCTGCTTCCACGTTTCTTCTGTTTCTGCTTTTTTCTCCTCTGTTCAGAGCGACGCTACAAGAGTAGAGAGAGAACGAGACAATGCGCGAAACGAAGTCTTCCTGTAGAATCTGAGGAACGCACTCTCGTAGCCTCCCATGCCTATCGCGGATCTCGGCTAAGTCCTGGAATCGGAAGAGCGGTAGCTGTTCTTCTTTCTCGCTCTTTTAGTTCGCCCTCGCCACTTTTACTTTCCATTTGTTTCTTGCGATTTCTCTTTGTCTTTATCCGTTATTCCTTTTTTATTTTTGTAATATGATCATATATGAAATAAATAAATTAAAGAAGAAGCATAAAGGTTTAATATAAAAAGAGAAAAATATGTTACTAAAATCAATACTGAATGATCTAATCAATTATTCCTATCCCACATGAGAAATTATTTTATGAATATTTTTTTAAACTATACCAATAGTATTTTGTTCCTCGCCTTGAAATCTATTTTCACGAAGTTAAGTGGTCAATTTGTGCAACAATTATCAAATATTCATCAACGAACAATAGGCCACAATATTATATCTTGGTATTATTTACAAAAGCTCGTGCAAAAAGAGATCCCTTTTGCATTTCAAGCTTAATTATTGCGTCTTGTCCAGGATTAAGCACATTAATAAAAGCACTTTCATTGTACACCACCATTACGTTTTTTCCCCCAGAGTTTGCCCATACATTCATCTTCGTTCCCGTGGGCAGAGCAGCGGCAGCCGCGGCAGCAGCTATATAGCGCTAGCGCGAATTATGTAAGTTTACCCAGAGAGAGAATCGTCCGCAGCCCTTCTCGGAAGATCTCGTGCGCGCGTCGCGCGAACGACCTTCGCGAGATTCTCTCTTCCTCTCTTCCTCTCTAACTCCCTTACGTATACAACGCACAGACAGCCGCCACAGAACCGCAGCGAACTTCACTTTTCCTCCAAGCGCGCAAGTGAAGCTTCTTCTTGGAAACGCGGAGACGGCACGTGAATGGAATAGCTTTCGTTACTTTAAGAGTACTCGCGCGAGAGCCACAGTCGTTCAGGGAGAATTTACTCTTCATTCTTTTCTGGGGGGTGATCCTAGCACTGCTTCTTAAAAGCACGAGGCTCCATAAGAAATTGACGAATGATTTTTCAACTGTCAGGTTTCGTAAGTGGTCGTTTCTCTTGTCGTTTGTGAGGGAGGGTGAATAATTGTTCGTGCAGTTCTTAGGCTTGAGTTTTAAACTAATTATGATAGTTTTGCTGGGGATCTAGTTGGGAGTAATCAGTCTAAGGAGTTGGAAATCTGCAATTTCCGAAGAATCCATAAAATGTAGCATGGTTCTAATGATTTTAAAAGCAAGAATGATGATACACTATAAGTGCTTAGAACGAATTTAACACGTTCACTGCTGGGATGGAGAACTGCTACAATGTATTGCATTGTCAATATGTATATAAATCTGTTTGAGAAGATGGATTATTTGATTTTCAGATTTGATTACACACCCATATTCCATGGAGCTCTTCTCAAAGGTTCCATATATCATTCAAGTATGGTTATCGAAAGCGATGATGGAAAAAGTAATGATACAATTAATAAACACTAAAGTCCCTAGATCACTTATTGGACCAACAGACTGCAGATGAATTAAGGAAAGTACGTACACACATAATTGATATGTAAAGTTGATATTCTCAAGGATGTCGATCAAATTTATAGAATTATCTATTAATCATAAGATTCCTACACCTCAAACGTTTCATTATCTTGATTGGCTTGTAAAAATCTTTGTACCTGTCACCTATTTGTAGTGTTGAAGATATTTCAACTCTTATTTAACATAATTTAGAAGGAATAAGAAGAACGTCATAGACCTGATATTATTGCAGTACTGCAATAATATCAGGACTTAATTCCTAATAAACAAAATCCGCATATAATAAGGAGCAATTAAAATATCTTTAATTCGAGACGAATATGCAAACGCGTCCACGTTATGAGCATAAAGCCGGGGAAAAGATGGCGAACGAGTGGAGAATTAGAAAACGCGAGCAAAGAAAGCAGGATAATCAAGCCAGCCAGCCAAGAGTAAGGAGGCACAGAGGTAAGGAGAATGGCGAGCGAGATAGAGCGCATAAAAGGAAAACCGCGGAGAGAAGGAGGTAGGAAGGAAGGAGGCGAACGAAGGAGAGAGAGAGAGAGAGAGAGAGAGAGAGAGAGAGAGAGAGAGAAGGCCGTGGACCACCCGAGAGAGCCGAGAGTCCCAGGCGAACCGCTGGCGCCCGCCGAGGCTTTGGGGGGTCTCCTTATCTTCTCCTCGCGCGCCAGCCAGTCCATCCGGGACCGGCCCTCGCTCTCTCGCTCTCACTCCCACCCGCCTCCTGATACTCTTCTTCGCTTCCCTCTCTCTCTCCCTTTTCTTCGCCGTTTTCACAATTATGCTTTTTTCGCCCGGCGCAGTTTGTTTCCAGATTATGGTACACGCGTTGTTTCTCGCCGATCGCTGAGAGAAAAGCCGTGAGTGCGTTAATAAGGGATTCGCTGCACACGAGAGAAAGAGATAAAGGTCGGGGGATGCGTGCAAAAATTGGTTTTCGTGGAAAGCGGTCGTTTCGCGAGGATAAATTATAACGTCGTGAAAAATTTTAGTGTATATCGCACGCTATACTGTTTTTCAGAAGCAATGCGAGGGCAAAAAGTGGCCATCCTCTCATTATTACATACATTCATTGATGCGTTTAATGATAAATTAGACCGTACTTTAAAACAGCATATAAAAACGATAATTAACAAAAATCTATATTTCGCTTGAATTTCGAAGTAATTTAAATTAAATTAACAGTCAACTTCAACCAACCGATTTTTTTTCTATTAAAAAGGGCATAATTCTTGAAAACTTTTTTCACATAATGCACGGCGCTTCTTTTTACTCATCCTAATTCATTCCTATTGTTTCTTCCTCACTGTGACTCTCATACTCAGCTTATTTTCTCTTCTCTCTCCCTTCTCTTCCTCCCTTCTCTTGAATGGGTCGCGACACTCCGGCGACTACGTTCCATTATCGATCGATCGATTCTTCTCCGCTATAGCCTTCTACGTGTGCGTCTTTCTCCATGATGTACTTGCGCAACAAAGAGATCTAACTAAAATTAATCTTGTTTCTCAACGAGATCAGGGTGCGTCCTTGTCAAGGTTGTAGGTAGTATTTTAGACACCCCAAGGCCGCACTAAACTTAACTTTTTCTACTTCTATATGTATATGACTATGCATCAAGATGATGTACGGTACAAATTTTGTTCTGTTAAATTGATAACGATATATAATTAAAAATTTTAACAAATAGGAAGTATTTTATAACACATTTTTAATGTTCTTATTAATTAAATAGTTTAACTGACTGCCATTAATATTAAGTAATTTAATTTTTAAGACTGTAAGACCGATGGAAAAATTCTTATCAGTTTATGGTAAATTACAGTCGACATAAGTAATATTTTTAATTATTAAATAGTTTAAATTAAAATATCAATTATATGAAAAACAAAGACGTCTTCGTCTTCATTCGATGTAGTCCTCGGTCTTAAAATTAATTTTACTAACTAAAATTTGCATAATATTTGTAATAATTCTGATGGTTAAAATGCGCTGCATTGATGAAAAGAACGTTTTAAAACCTTTGAGCGCTAAGGTTGCTCATGAATAAGGTTATAAATATTTACATTCGATACGGTTTAATTGGAGAAATACAGAATTTTAACAAATCATTTGCCATTATTCAATTTGGTCTCTTAACAATGGTAGATCCATAAATAAATTTCAAATATGCATCAATGATGCATTGATATTTTCTTACAATCTACTATTCTGGAACAACTGCAATTATGAACAGAGAAAATTAAAACTCAGACAATGAACAATTCGCTACTCCATTATGTATACTATCATATCAAATTTGCATAAAAATACTAATTTTCAGTTGCTCGTTTCTTCTAGAATGCCTGAAAATCAATTGACTGATATAATCAATAGCTTAGTCGCTCTCTTGACGACTAGCTTGAGTTGGGTAACAACTTTCAGAATCAATATGATTCTAATGCCTTCAAACAATTTCAACTATATTTTGTTTCATTTTGTACATACCCCGCAAAGTAGATTTTGCAGAACCTCTACAGTGGTTTATGTTCAATACTAAATAGACGAACGGATATTCAATTTAATTCAATTGACGATTAAGTGTTCTCAGTATACATTGCAATGCAAAACTTTGTGATAATCTCGATTACTAAATGTTTCACCATGCAGATGCCCTTTCCCAATAACTCTATATCTCTAACAACATAACCTTCAAACTGTCTCCCCCCGATCTACCTTGCACCGCGCGACCCACATCACAGAAACATGATCCACCAAAGCTTGCAGAATTAGCCATCAAAGAAGAAAAATAGGCCCGCGTTCGAAGTTTATCCGAAATCATGCAAACAGCAGCGGACGTCGGCGAAGAGGGAAAAGAAACGCTGCGACACACAGCACACATTCGCGCACCCGTGGCCAAAGTAGAAGAGATGTGGAGAAAGAGAGAAAAAAAGAAGTGAAGAAGAGAGGGAGCAAAATTTGTGTCGGCGAGAGTATAAGGCCAGTTTGCGAATCTCTCTCTCTCCCTCTCTCTCTCTTTCAGTCCAAGTGCGCGGAGACGGAGACGACGACGACGGCGACGACGTGAGATCCGTTGGACCCGCATGCAAACCGTATTGTCCCCGGAGCCGCGTGCGTCGCGCATATGTGTGTGCATCTCCCTCTCTCTCTATATATATATATATATATATATATATATATATATACGCATAGGTGTACACGCACGACGCTGCGACGCGTATGCGCGGCAGCGCGGCCCTAATGTCGGCGAGGATGAAAGCGAGCCACGGCCTTTGTCTTTCTCTCTCTCCGAAGAAAGAGCGGTGGCGCGACTCTGCGGGTAGCCGGCGACGGCGACGACGTATTTTCTATCCTCTTCTTCGCGGCGCGTACGCGTACACGCGTGGCGGCTACTCTATTTTTCCCTCTCTCTCTCTCTCTTTCTTTCTCTCTTCCTCTTGCGCACGCGGGCTCGTTCACCCCTTTGCTTTTCTCTTTGGCTCGTTTCTCCGCTTCTTCTTCTTCTTCCGAGTCTTCGTCGTCTCTTCCAAGGAGCCTCTCTCTCCCTCTCGCTTGTCCTTCGGTCGGCGCATAAGATCCTGACGAGAGAGAGAGAAAGCACGCGCTCGCGTTTTGAGATTTGAGATTTGACAAAAAACCGCTCCGACAGTGGCGCGCCGCCTATCGAAATACGGGTGGAGGGAGAGAAAAACAGCGAGATCGTCCACGTCGTCGTGGTCCTGCTTGAAAATAAGCTCGCTGAATATGGGTGTTGTTCTGCTTGGGTAGAGTGGCTTGTAAAGTGATTGTCGTTCAACGATTAGCCTCTCGTTGAGGCACTCACGAGCGCTACAGTCTTTTATGCAACATCGCTTGAAAGAGAATTGTGCCGACTTTTTCTGCAAAATTGTATGTGATGGGCCAATTTGTTAAACATCTGCCGATTCAGTCTTGTGTTCGCGTTGTGTGGTTATGTTTTATTGAGCGCTGAAAATGGCTGAAATTTCATCTTTTAAGGGATGAAAACATTGGGACCATAATTAAAAATCAATCAGGTAAACAGATCTATTTTTAGTATTATATAGAAGTTTTTGTCTTCTTTTTCTGTAATATTAACTTTAATTATCAGAATCTGCTATTCTACTTTGTTACAGACCAAGTTATTTCGGAGTCCTAACAGATTATGCTTCTTCTTGACTAAAAACTTGACCATTTCGATTGGAAGCCAAGTGGAAACTATAGTCATATCACATCAAGCAGAAATAACTTGGTTACATTGTTTGGGTACGTCTAATTCTCTGGATTCTCGCGTCAAACTTGCTTGATTTTGGTGAATGTAGTACTTTTTATGATAAGCAGTTATAATTTTATATAAAAGTTAATTTCTTCTATTAGAGTGACTTGGCTAGTAGATGAACGACTAACGCCAGTAATTGAACGGGAATATGATATTTTCAATCGCTTGAATGAAATGTTTTTATGGCATGCAGATAAGTCAAAACATGTTTTTTTTTTAATTTTTGCATGAAAAAGGCCATTTTCCTGCCAAAAAAGGGAATGGAAAATCGAGCATTTCGAGCATCTAGTGAGCAGCGGGTAAAAAATTCCTGCACTCATTAAAAAAAAGTACTATGTGCGAACATTTGTGGGAAAATGTTCATCCACTGATTTCAGTTACTGGGCGTGTCACCCAATATAGCTAAGTACAAATATACCAAATATATTAATAAATAACTCCTACGTTGAAGTAAATACTATCGTTGTCTTTTAAATTCACTTTCATCTTACAAAAACCCAATCGTAACATTAATTATTTGCATCATTAATGCGCACAAAAATAATAAACGAGTAGAACAAAAAAAGGGAACGAAAAGGACAAAAGAAAGAGAAAACCACGAGGGACCGAGTGAAAAAAGCCGCGGCAAGAGCTAGTTGATGACGTCGCGCGCTGCTGAGAATAATCGCGCTTCGGCGGACGATAATTGCGAAGGTGGACGCAGGCGCGTAATATAAAACGCCGCGGCGAGTTGAGTGCGACGACGAGCCGCGGAAATTGCGCTCCAATTTGGCCCAGGCGACGACGAGGACGATGGCGACGACGATGCTGCGCACTTCTCGGAACGAGCGCGAGTGCGCACTTACGGCGCGAACGGCGCGCCATCCGACAGTGAGCGACGCGAGAGCACAGGAAGAGAGTTATTAATGTCGTTGGGAGATGTGTGCGTGCGAGTACTTGCACACTTGCACGCGGGAAGGAGGAATTGGCCGTCGGGCCGATCGAAATTTATATCGTGTCAGTGCGAAATGGGTTCGAAATAATTTTTTTTTAGCGTATAGCGTCATTGAAATAGGTAATATGAAGAAATTTTTAAGAAAATTATTGTTGGTATGTGAGGAAAATAAGTTTTCAATTATACGAACTCATTAAGTTAGGGTCCTAACTTAGAGTTGAGCTCGAATTCTTCTATATTTTCAGATACTATATACATAGAAAGACGAAATATAGTATACGTATATAACTGTGACCGAAATGTATAGATTTTGTAATCCTACAAAGAATAAATAATAAAAATTCTTTTTTTATAATTTTTTCCTTGTATTAAATGCCTTCTATAAACATGAAGCATTCATGAGGAACAATATTACTAGAGTATTTTCTGTCAAACTACATGCAAATAAATTTGATTTCAATACTTTGTATTTAGGTCTTTATGTAGATATGGAACCAAGGAATATTCTTCGATTTCTATACTAAATAGAATTCTTGTGCAATACTTTCTCGAACCGA
>JAPYZO010007281.1:0-13350 GCA_030522905.1 Torymus flavipes | reverse complement strand
AAAGAGGAACGCACACAAAGGATCCCCCCATCCTCAGAAAAAGGAAATAAGGCTCGTTGGGGATAGCAGCTCGTTGATAAAATTTATTAAGAAGCCTCCCTCTGGGGCTCCACCATTACGCGAATTTAGAGAACTACGTCGTCGTCGTCGTGGTCGACGACCACCGAGATCAGGCCCTAATAGCAATTAAATATCCGTGCGGCTAATTGGCAATTACCACGGGCGTCGGAGCTCATACCCTTTTTCCGTGGGGCCACACCGCAGGTAGGAGCGTAGTAGCGTAGTAGCTTCCACATCGGATTACGCGCTCCCGCCTATATACCTGTTCGGTTCGTATGTACGTTCCGTCGTTCGGTATTATGAGCTTACGCACGTGTGTGTGTATGCGAGTTTGACTTTTTTGAGAGGAGAGGAGGAGGAGGAGGAGAAGAAGAAGGGGAGAGAGAGGAAGAACGAGAGGGAGAAACGAGGCAAGGTGACGACAGTGAAAACTAGTTTATTTGGGACTGGGCTATAAATTAGGATCAGATCGCCACCAGATAAGGATGTCCCACTAACACCCGGCCACCTAAAAGACGTTCTCTCTCCTCCTCCCGTCTCTTCTTCTTCTTCTTGAATCTCCTTCGTTTTACTCCTCCGCCCGAAAAAGCCCGGGGAGAATTTTCAAAGCTGACGCGACGTCTAACTACGCAAATACGCGTCTCTCTCTGACTCCTTGAATTTCGAGCTTGCGCGCACGCCTCGGGGGTAGAGCCCGCGCTTAATCGCCTCCGTTCATCAGCCGAGTTTGCCCTGGCCCCCAGTCGCAGAAAGTAACTAATTGGGATGTAATTCCGATGGGGAAGAAGAAGAGGAGTCAGAAGAAGAAGAAGCGGGCGGAGAGGCCCTGAATTGGGCGCGGGTCGAGATTTCTCACTCGAGAACCTCTGCGTGCGCAAACTCTGGTGAGACGTTGGGCGAAAGTTGGGGGAGCAGGACGGATGGCCAAGTTCAGGATGACTTTTGAAAGTTGAGAATTTACTTGGCTTTTAATAATACATAATATACGAATTAAACAATGTGCAAGTTAACAGTTTTTTAAGCGAAGAAGGAATTTCGGAAATGCTTTTTTCTAACATTGCGTGATAATCCAGTAAGACACGCGAACAAATAGTTTCCATCTTCTCGGGTATCACTTGTACAGAATGTAAAACACATTAGTTACCGCGACAGTTACCTGCACTTTCGCAAGTCATTCGAGATTTATCTAATAGCCAATGCCGCGAACGAATTTAAATCAGCGCGCATAGGAGACCAGCGCGAAATAATAGTTTTCCTCGTGTGCAGAAAAGGCGCCACGAGTAAATAAAAACCTCATCTTTTTTACAAACCCGTTTAATGCCTCTGACGTCGTCGTCGTCGCGTTCTCGTCGCCGTGCGCATTTTAAGGACTAAAGAATTTATAGGACAATAAAAGCCGTCGGAATTGCCGTTATATCCCCGCTCTCTCGAGTCACTAAAAACGATTCCATGCATCAAGCGCTCATTCGATTCTCTCTCTTTCTCACTCTCCTTCTCACTCTTATTTTTCCTTCCTCGTTTAATTTTAACTACGCGTGAGAATAGGCGGAGGAGGAGAGAGAGAGAGGTCCGGAGAGGAAGTCGAGGCCCGCGGTGGCGGAGACTCGGTTCGATCAGCCCGCGACAAGCCGAGGTGTGTCTCTCGAAAGCTGAATGAGTGCGAGCGAGAGAGCGAGAGAGAGAGAGAGAGAACGGGACGACGAGAAAATTACCGGCACGAACGACAAACGCGAGAGCGAGCAAGCGAGAGCGAGAGGAAAGGGAGAAACAAGACCAAGAGCCAGCGAGGTTTATATGCACGGAGCGAGCGCACGGCGATTCCATTCACTGATTGAAATCTCCGTCCATTTGTTACTGTCAAGAAGGTGGCGATAGCCTTTCTCTCTCTCTCTCCCTCCCTCTCTTTCTCTCTTGCTCTCTCGCTCAGCCCACACGCTACTCAATAGCAGGGAGCCCACCGCGGCCACTATTATTTTCGACGAGAGTGAGAGAGCGGACTAACGACCAATCAACTCCCCGGGATATTAATTCCTTATCGATTGTCCTGAAGGTGTCCGTCCATCGCTCGCTTGCTCGCTCGGGGGATTATTCGACTCGCGGGACGATCGTCGACAGCCGTGACCGATCGCAATCGGGATAAGAGGGAGAGAGACGCGCCCGTGTGCTGTACCGTTGCTCCGGCGGACGACCTACCTTCCTCCTCTGTGTTATGACTCGGCCTTTTGTTGCTTTCGTTCTTTCTTGTTCTCTCTCTCTCTCTTTTTTTTCGTCACCGTACCATGTTGTTTGGCTTGGGAGACGTAACGAGACAAAAAGGCATCGTAAACTGGATGAGTGGGCCGCGCGGGAAAGGATTGGAGCTGACGGTGTGGGAGATGCTTGATAGGCAAAGAGAGAGGAAGCGGTACCAACCTTGAAGACGATGCTGAGTCGTCGCTCTGAGCGCCTGACTGCGTGACTTAAACCGGCGACACGAAGCCACTGCCCATTGACTGAGACCTAGAACAAAGGATGATATCGATGAATGAATAGTTTTCTCTCTTCAGCCTTATTAAAGGCTCAAAATTATCAACTATAATGAACAAAACCTACCCTTTATAAAAGGGCTTGAAGGCGGTGGTAGCTTCCGTGGGTGGTAGGCTGGCAGTCGTCTGATGCTGATGCAGAATTGAATTCTGCGACGACGCCGGCGAGAAGTCCTTGTGCGGAGAGTTCTGCAACCTCGTGCTGTAATTCGCCACTGCACCATTGACACTGCCGTTGCTTTGCGTCTGCATGTAGCCACCGGCTCCGGCAGCCGCGTGACTCGCCACCGCTGCGGAGGCTGTGTAGTGACCGGGATTGACAGCTCCGTTAGTCGGGGTACTGCTGTTGCCACCAGGGCAATACCCGGTTGGAGGGCCCTGGATCACGCCGTTCGGCGTAGCCACCTTCATATTGGGCGGCGTCTGCGGCGGGGTATCCGTACCAACCTCGGGAAACCCCGCCGCCGCCGAGGACGAGGCACTGGACACGCTGCTGCCGGACGAGGAGTTGGGGTTGTAGTGAAGCTGACCGCCCGAAGAGGATGAGAGGAAGCCACCATATCGGGCACTGGTGCTGGAGTAGGGTGCCGTCGCGGCAGAGGACGGGCTCATGGAGGCGGACGAAGGTAACGCGAAGTTACCCAAGCCCGTGTTCGGATCCGCGACGTTAGCGCCACCACCACCCAGCCAGGGCTGCTGGGAATGGTGGTGCGACTGACTCGTCAAATGGTGCTGGTGGTGCTGCTGCTGTTGGTGGTGGTGCTGTTGCTGCTGTTGTTGCTGCTGAGCATAGTGTTGCTGTTGCTGTTGGTGGTGGTGTAGTTGGTACTGGTGGTGGTGGGGGTGGGACGGAGGTGGTGGTGTCTTGCACGCGGCTGTGTCCGCCAGTGACCAGATTTTTGGCTTCGTCGCTGGTATGGGTACTCCACCAGCGCTGCAGTCCGACTTAATTACCTCGTCTTTGAGGTGATCTTCGGGACCATAACCCGGATGGTGGTGATGGTGGTGGTGGTGCATTGAATGGTGGTACGGGTGTTCTCCAACACGGCGAGGATCGTCTTCGAGGTCCAGGTCATCCTCATCGTCGAGATCTTTGTCATGCTGCATGTGCTCCGCTTTTACGTGGCGCATGGGTTCTGCAAACAGGTCATTGAAAGAAACAAATAAGCTTTAGGTGATAGAATATATCGTTTGTTTTAAACGTAATAAAAGGAAATCTAATAGATTTATTTCTATTCGCGGTGTATCTACAAAACCAGTTAGAATCACGATTAATACCATCAATAAATATTGGTACCATTACAACAAATGTTGTTTAATGTTGTTAAATGTTTGTTCCATCAAATGTTGAATCATTAAACTTTAAGTATGCAAGTCTTCTAAAACTATGTCCTTAAATATTCTAGTATGAAATCTTAATGAATCAACCCTCAACTCTCCTACACCTCGACCATGTTTTTTTCTTCCTAAACCGAAGAGCAAACAAAAAGCGCATTCGCAGCTGCTGCGGGGCATATATTCAGTGGCTCGCGAAACGTCCACTTAGTTAACAGCGAAAGAACATTAAGGCTCGCTCTCGCTCTCCCTCTCTCGGCCCTTCTTAATTGGCGCCCAAGCGGGAGCGCAGGCGAGCGCGCGAGAGTGGAATATTGGCGTTAATGGCTCGTGGTCCCGGTGGTGTGAAAGCGAGAGCCGGGGATGCGTGTCATTGTCGTGGGGGAGAGCTGCGGCGTCGGATCGAGAAGTTCTGCGCGCACGAGGGCTGCCGAAATAGTTACGCAGCTATGCGAGCGAGAGAGAGAGATGGAGAAACTCCCTTATGGATCTAATCCGGCGAGGGATGCCGCGCACGCGAAAAAGGGGGAGTGAGGCGGCCTCGGCACTTCGGGGGGGCGCAAGAGATTTTAGCTTCCCTCGAGTGGTCTCTATTCTCCGCCGTCTATCTCCTCGCGGTCTTTTCTTAGCCCGGGTTATAGACTCTCCTGGGGCACACTCGAGGATAGCCTACCGCCCGTCTGCCAGCAAACCAGTCAGTCAGGGGGCGAGAATTTCATTAAGAGGTTCGGGGGGGTCGAAGGGAGGGAGAGGCCGAGGGTTTCACTTGATGGCTCGTCAAGCGATAATTCCCAAGCTGGAGATGAGAGAAAGAGAGAGGCTGGCTGGCTGGATGGCTCCCCTACACAGCAGAAAAGACGAGGTGTCGACGACTGCCCCGGATAAAGACAGCCAAGTGAGCAGCGGCAACGCGAGGGGGGTAGTAGCGCAGTGGCGGCAGGCAACCCTTATAAAGAGAAGCTTATAGGCCAAATAAATAGATACTGCCGAGAGACAGAGAGAGAAAGAGCGAGACCGTCCACAAGTGGCTCTTTAACTTTTGACCCTCGCGCGAGCACGCTCGTCTATCGGCCGTTAATCGAATCATCCCGAGCAGCCGTTCCTTCCGATAACGCGGCCGTTTATGCGGAACCCGCGGGAACGAAACGATATATGCGATTATGGACAGCGGTCCACAGATGGCGAGTTTCGCTTGACCGAAACAATCTTTGGCGTGGGTGTTCCGCATTTTATATACTGCAGTGTTCAGAAAATTGTATTACTATACTTGGAATTCGTTTATATCTATGAATAATTTTCAAATATTTCAGGGATAGGTACGTCATCTCCTTTTTCATTCTGTCCGTGAATAGAACCATTACTTTTTATTATTCGGTCACTACAAAAGGTCATCTAGAAAAGTAGTAAATGAATCCTCTCAATAATTCCTAACTGAATTGTACAAGTGCCCATGCATACCACGGGGTACATTTTTCACTTTCGAATCTCCATCCACCGAATTCTCTGACACCGCATCAACCACCCATCAGCTCTCATGAGGGCCGAGCGAGAATGGCACTCTGCGTCGCGTCGATAGACCAAGACAGAAACAGAGCAAAAGGGGCAAAAAGCATACGCATGAGAGGGTCGAGAGTGAGATTCGTGTGTCGCACCGATATTGGCCAATGTGTGGCGGAGTAATGGTGGCCATAGGAGGGTTCCCCGCACCATTCGTCTCGCCGTGGGCGCCGATACATCACCGTGGCCTGCGTACGTGTCTCCGCGGAGCAGGACAGAAAGAGCGAAAGAGAGGGAGAGGAGAGAGAGACAAGTGAAAACTGAGCATACGCTGCTGCGCGCGAGTGGATACTCAAACCCAACCAGGCTGCCGCACCCTCGATGTTTCTCTTTGTGCGTGCGTCAGAGAGCAGCAGAGAGAGCCTATGAGAGAGAGTGGAAGGAGTATGCTGTAACTGCAGAGAGATTTGAATGTATACGCAGGGAAAAATTTGCTAAGTTATTTAGTGGTAAACAGATAATTGATGCATCCTTGTTCCTGAATGAATTTATAAAATTCTCTACCTAACGTGATTGTAAGTAGAATCTTTGTTATTAATTTGCTAGGAAAGTATTGTTAATTATTGAATAGTCATAATAATAGACTAATCAGTAGATTGAGGACCCCAAGAAGTTAAAACAAATAGTAATTTGACCAATAAAAACACTTTCATGTATACCACATTTTATCATGAAAGAATATTGTAAAGTAAAACTAGTACAGCTTCTCCTCTATGGTCTACATCTTTCAATTATTCGTCTATCCATCTATTTATGGGACTCCACCCTCTAAATTTCTTTAAAAAATAATCCTTCCAGGCGCGTATACACCATCGGAATCCTCAACGATATACTTGAACCTCGGGTCCTCGCCACGGGGGAACGGCGAAAAGAGAGAGAGAGACGCCACGGCCATTAATCTCTTTACGTGCGCGCGGCAACCCGCAACCCGTCACTGTGTTTACCCACATGTGAACCATTATGTCCACCCGCGCAATATAGAGGACCGCTCGCGCGCGCCGGGATATTCATTGGGCGAATCGCCTCTGGCTATTGGCTCGAGGGATAGAGGGAGGTGGGCGCGGTTCTTTTGGGGGTTTACAAATTTGCGTTACTTTGGAGGAAGCTTGGATTTTGGTGGGCTAGGTCTTTGAGAAAATTTGTTGATAATGTGAAGGTTATGGAGTGGTGTGGATTTGAATTTGTAATGCAAAAATCATTAATTTTTAATTTAGCGAGATGCTACCTTTTTACGGTATTGAATTATTCTAAACAGATTCTTCATTGTATTATCATACATAATGGTATGTTTATTCAATGAGTTGTAAATATTAGCAATAATATCATGATAAAAAATCAGTTCGGATCTTCTGTTGCCACAAATTAGCTACACTTATCATCAATCACTTCATTCAACATTTCCTATAATTCATACATACATTCCATCGACCTATCAATTCCTTATTTACCTAACCCTACCATAAACTCAGCCCCCCATCATATCGTTTTTCCAATTACTCTCACTCAATTAGGAACCACGTTGCCTTCGACGTATCTATCCTCCACCGCTATCACCACCACCACCCCCGGCAACAATTCGCACTCGCCGCCTCCCTGCAAATAACGGGTTATACCTACCCTCGCGTTTCATGCGCGTCTGGGGAGAGATGGTTACGCCCGGCGGATCGATTATTTCATTACTCCATAAGAGGGGGATGCCTGAGCGACGTATATACTCGCGCGGTCGTGACTCCGGTGCCGATGACGACTACGGCAGATGGCTTTCGGCGTATTGCCTATATTATATGTAACGTACGTGACTGGCAGAGAGCCCCCGAGAGAATCTGGGCTGAGTTTGCCCTGCGATGATTTCGGTCAGGGGGTGGAGGAGTGACGGATTTTATTGGGTTTTTCAATAATGCGGTGGAGGGTGAGATTGATACTGTGTTTGGGGAGTGCAATTAGAGGGATAATTGGTGTGTATTCGAGTGAAACTGAGAAACGTAAGTAAATATTCATAAAAAAGCTTTTAAGCTGATTTATCGTATAACGTGTCTCGTGACGAACGCGAAATGAGCGAAAACAATCAGTCGCACTTACAGCTGTAATTTGCATAAGTGAAATTACGGCGTGCTATTTTTGTTTAACGACTTTTAAATTACGTGCTGTAGGTCAGTACACGGAAGGTGAAAGATTGACGTGCTGGAGAATGCTTTTATTCGGGTATATAAATAACGAGCTAAGCTGTGTATGTGTGTACGGGTTGATTCACTATTCATAAGTGTATTGAATTATCAAGGAAAATCCTTGTTCATTTAGAGCCGATAATGTAATTACCGCATACTGCTTTAAACCGATGATTGTTCAATTAACAGCTAATAAAAATCTATTTTCTCCTAATCGATTGTCAGCATCGCAATAACGAGCAATGTTTCCAGCTATTTATAGAACTATGCCTTTTTTCTATCCTGTAGTTAAAAGTCCGATTGATTCTAGCCTTACATTAATTCCAATCTTATTCTAGGAACGTTAGCTTTATTTCAGATATCTAAGCAGACCATAGACATACTTACTATATTTAATAATATTTAACGAATAGTGAATCACAACTAATATCAACAATTAATTATTGATTGTAATTAGATGTTGTACCTAATTAGGTAATCTACAAACAATAAATATTATACTACTAGAAATAAGATAAATTTCCACTAACCGTTATCATCGAGTCCTCGCCTGGCGTCATCCCCAACCCTGTCCCCCCTGTTATCTGCGACCATATCGTCCTTATCCTTATTATCCTCGGAGTCCGTGAGCACGGCGTCATCGTCGTCGTCCGTCTTGTTCTTGGGCTCCCACGTCATCTTGTTCTCCTTCTTGAGCCGTCGTCGGGCGTTCGCAAACCACGTGGACACCTGCGTCAGTGTCATCTTCGTGATGATCGCCAGCATGATCTTCTCGCCCTTGGTGGGATATGGGTTCTTCTTGTGCTCGTTCAGCCAGGCTTTGAGCGTCGCCGTCGACTCGCGCGTCGCGTTCTTCCGCCTTGCTGCCAGATCGTAACCTGCGCCGTACCTGAAAGAAGAGTAATAGAGAAGGTGAGTGTGCTGTTGTTCCAAGTAGTTGTTTGTTTTATATCGTTAATATATAAGTAACTGGTGATCTAACAATAATTCTACTAGTTTTGAAAATTCCCATAAATTTATTTTGTCCTATCTATTTATCGTATATAACAACTTGAAGAATTCCAAAAGGGTATAAAATTTATTTGCATATAAAAACTTTAAATGAAATAAGCTTAAAGGGTAGACGTGGAAGAAACATGTAATATCAGATAGTTTTATTTTCCAAACTGTAGATATTATCGTGAAAATATGTGCATGACTATATACGTAAAATTATGATACAACTACTTATTCTCGGATAATTTTAATTTGTATTTAAATAACTTTCCACCTTCGAGCATTGTCTTTGTTCGAAGGCGCCTGAACATCGACGTGTCTCATAAAATATTCATGTTCTCGTTTGATGAAAAAAAAATGTGTAATACAAAGAAGGTTGTTAAGTATTGTGTAAACAATAAGTGTTTTAAATAGCGCTTTAATTTACACTATCGAATAGCATCTGATAAAAACAAGCAGCTGTGTGATGAATCCGTCAGATAAAACAATAATAAGTAGTGGAATAATTACATTTTATTCATTGTTTGATAATGTAATATGTTCCGCTTCGTGATTCTTAATTATTCTCAAGAATGTACTCGCAAGATTGATGATTATTTAAACATTTTTCTCAGGTCATAAATACAAATGAACGCATTTAAAAGCGAATAAAAAAAAAACCTTTCGCGCGAAAAGGAAGAAAATCAACGACAAGCGCGGCGAACAATCGCAACGACTATCGATACGCAATAAATTAAATCGAGACCGAGGCGAAATCAAATCCATCCACAGGATCCGTCTCAATCCACGTCGGCGTATAAGACAGGGCAGAGCAGCGTAATACACCGCCGCCGCGCGAATAAATCAACTCCGTGAAACAATATTTTCGCTCCGTCGCATCGAGCCGAGTGTATAGAGTGCGCGCGTGTTACAGGGGGGAAGGGCGTCTCTGTGTATTATGTCAATCCCGGGATAAAAATATTGACGGGGAGTTGGGTCAGCGAAGAAAGCCCCAACGAAAGAGAGAGAGAGAGACCTCCGTATATGACTCTCTACGCCACAGCGGAATCAATCCATCTTTGTCGATCAATCAATGTTTTATCGCCTACCCCTCGGCCATTTTCCGCTCATATTTTTTTCCCTCCTGTTTTAGCGCGCCACTCTCCTTCCCCTCACACCGTCGGGAAAAAGGTATATGGAGTCTCTCCCTCTCTCTCCCTACCCTAGAGGTTTGCCTGTATATCTTTCGGTCCCGAAGTATTACGCGCGTGCACGCGCTTTTTGCCGTATATAGTCTCTCTCTCCCCCCTGATGTTTTTGTGTGTCTTTTTTCGGGGTGGGGTGTAGACCGAGTATTTTGGGATATTTCACGTGCGCGCGGATTCGGCCGGTGAGTGGATGGGCGAGGCCGGCGCTCGGTCGTGATTCTTTACGATTATTGCTATGAAATATGTATGCTTGTTGTGGTTAATGTGCCGGAGATGATGCGGGGGGTCAGAGAGTGGCGCTGATCGAATTAGATACGGATGTTATACTTGAGGTTTGAAATTTCTTTTCTATTCAAAAGATGGTATATCTCGTCGATTAAATCTCCCAATCTTTTTATCGATTTGTAAAATTACTATCAATAACTTATAGAAATGCTACGGGACGTATTGTACAATTAGAAAGAGCTACAAAAAATAGATAAATAATTCGAACGCAGTTAATAATCCTCTTCGAATATACTTTATTCAGGCAGCCACCGAAACGCTCATAAATACAGCGCCCCGCCAGCAAGTTCGCGCCCAAGACAAACACGCACCTAAAATATCGCTCCGATTCAACCCGCCCGCGCGACTCCATTCAAATCGAATATTCAAACGACTGTATTTTTCACTCACTCGTCCTCGCTACCTCCCTCCGTTTCCAAAACTCTCTTCCTCCTCTCCCACGCACTTCTCTCTCTCTCTCTTCCAACCCTCGGGATAGCTCTATACACACACATACAATCTCTCCCTCTCTCGAAAGAGGTCGAGGGGTTGATACACTCGCACACACGTGGCGCGGGGGCAAATATATACGGTGAATAAAGCCCCGGCGTGATTCCATCAGGTCCCTCGGCGTAATGGCGATCCGATCGATTCTCTCTCGCTTCCCGCGTGCGTGCGTGGAGAGAAAGAGCGGGTTGTCTTTTTTTTGGAAGGGGGAATGATAGTGACTTTGATGGTTTGGATAGATTTTAGGCATAGAGATACTTGAAAATAGTAGTAGCTGGGAATTTATCGGCGGGGATGAAGAATAGATGAGTTTACGGCTTTTAGTGATGGTGAAATTGAGGATTAAACTATTAGAATATAATCTTCAAATACTTATATAGACCGTATCACTTTTTCATTACCGAAATAAAAGGTCCATTATCAAATAAACATTCAACCAATCCACATACCAGTATACTAAACGTCTGGATTTAATCGGCCGTTTCCAAATCGAATTCAATCAAGCCTCGCTTCGACATTCATTACATCCCCTTCAGTCAACCCTCACCCTTCGCTTCGCGCCGCCGAAAAAGGAAAAACAGAATCGCATCGTTATATTGATATTGAAAGCAACTCTCGCTCTCTTCTCTATCCCCGTGTGTTTGCACACGCTAAAAGTGACTACTCGTCTGTCGCTCGCTCGCTCGCGCAGTTCATCTCGTTTTCTCAATTAGCGCGAGTTCCTCTCTCTCTCTCTCTCTTTCCCTGCGTTCGGCAAACAAACTGTCGCCGCCTTTGTCTTGGCGAGTCCCGGAATAAGAAAAAAAGAAAACAGGCATATTTGGAGAGAGAGTTGAAGGGGAAACATAGGAAGAGAGAGAGGAAGAGAGAGAGAGTCAATAGGCCTCTCGAGAGATTCGAAGGGAGCCGACACACACGCACACACACTACAAATACTGTAAACCGAGCGAATGGCAACGAGAGTCTGTCTCTTTGGCGTACATACTGTGCGAGAACGATTGCCCAAGTCCGCGCGGATTTTGGTTTTCTTTTGGCTATACGGGTTTCATTCCCGTTTCATACTGGTATGTTGAAAAGTCAGCACGAACGTGCGTAGTATTTCTTAAGTTTGGAATTTAGTTTACTACTATTTTTCGTATAGAATTACGTACAGTAACTAAACTATATAAAGAAGAAAAAAAGTAAAAACTCATCAAAACTTTCTGACACCTCTTTATACAGAAATTAAAATCGATCACCGGCAACTTACATTACACAGTTCCATCCTCAATTCAAAGCACCGACAACTCTGCACAACCCCGCGCACAGGCCTCGCTCAAATTAATCAATAACCACGCTTCGAAATTCTCCTCGCGCGAACGCATCGATCCATCTCACTTTTTCCGTAGCAGCAGGCTGACCGGGAACGAGGAAAGTGCTCTATATATATATACACACGATTGCCTGAGAAATCGACGAAGAGGTAGAGGAGAAAAAAGTAGCGCGCGCGGTTACGCTAGAAAAAGAAGGACGCTTTTCACCCTCTATTAAACTCCCTTCAGACAAGGGAAAGGCGGCGCGGATTTCTTTCAACGCGAAGGAAAAAGAGGGAAAAGCGCCCGAGGGAGCGACGACGAGAGAACGATGGAATCGATAGGTAGCTACGGGGATGGTGGCATTGTCTGAGAGTCGCGCGAGTGCCGAGAATTATTTGTTCGCGGGGGTGGGAGCTGGAGGTTTAATGAATTCGACGATTACGCGTCGCCGTTTGCTAATTGCCCGCGATGATTAAGTTTGTGGGGATGGAGAGGCCTGAGTGGATTTCGTTAAGGAGCTACTGCCGCGCGAAGTTTTTGCCGCACAGTTCTATATCGAAAACTTTATACTCTTATAATATATCGACCGTTAATCGTGTGATTTATCATTCATACGTATTGTAGCACTCACATACACATACAATAATTAACAATAACTATTATTACAAAAGAATAACATATAACTTTATTCAAAACGTAAATTGTCAATCACAAACTCTAGAATCAACTGACTAAACTCGAATCAAGCACAACATACTAGTAACTTAGCAACGCTTTTGTTCTTATATTCGATTATGATAAATGAACACATAACAGTATTATATAAGCGATATTCTTTGAACAAATATAACTTTACAATAATACGTTAATCATTTAATAGCCCGACCTCTTACGCGACCAAACAATTTGACAAAGTGGACCTCCGAGCCTCCCTAAAAATAAAAGCCAATTACGCGCCGGTAATTAATAAAAGCTTGCATGAATTAATGCGCGTGCCGTTGCCGTCGGTCTCTCTCGACGTGGCTCACAAAGGCCAAGCATATGACGACAGTGGCCGCGGCAGCGTCAACCTTGAAAGGTTAGCCAATATTGGCAGAAGGCGCGTAATTACGCCGCCGCCGCCCGCGTATGTGTACACTGAAGCCGCAGACGCTGAGGCGCATGCGCGCGCTCTGTGTGTGGTGTGTCTTTCTGTGATGCGCAGTGTCCCTGCGCGAATACATATAGAGGGCGCGTGCGCGCAGGCCGGAAGTGCAAACGCGGGGATAGGTAAACCGAAATGAAATTCTGATGCTGTGTATAGGAATGGGTTATGATTTTTCTTAGAGTTTGGTGATTATGAACGTTGAGACAGTGTGGATATGTTTCGATGTAGTAAAATCCTCCGAGTTAGGCAAGACAGCAGTAGCAAGTTATAGTACACCAAAATGTGAATTACAGTAACATATGAACTTTATAC